>JBBPDH010000022.1:324439-338346 GCA_037974565.1 Clupeocharax schoutedeni
TATCCAACTTCATATTGAGATCTGATGTATCTAATGTGTTTCTTTAAAGTGTTCCTTTAATTTTTGTGAGCAGTATAGATTACTCCCAGAAAAGCCTACCTCCTTTGTCAGCAATAACCAAGGATCAAGTGAAATGACCCTGAAGAACTGCTATTAAAACTATGACTTTTCTCACAGTAAAGGTTGTGTTCCATAAACCAATTACAAGTTAAAATATTTCACATTTGAAAATGCTGGGTGAACATAATGTATTAACATACTACTAAATAATATGTGTATATCATATAAAACCATATGATTCAACTCTTTTCAGGCTTCAGTTATTATTTGTCGGAAAAGCCATTTTATTATTTTTTCAGAAATGTGCTCACTATTTGCATTGTCCAAAATATCCTTCACAAGATAATTACATTATCACATGCAAAAGTATGATATATGAAAAAATATGTGTATAATTTTCTCTTCTAGGAATTTGTAATTTCAGACATGCATTCTTTCATTCTAGTAGTGAGCATATCAAATAAAATAGACATGGGTAATATGCATGGCAGTTTTACACTATTAGAGATAAAGATTAGTTTAGACCAGATTATAAGAACATATTTTGATTTTTCATGGAGAATCTCTTTCAGAATCCAGTCTAGTTTAGGAGTAAGCATTATCCCTGTCTGGGAAACCATTGGCTCAGTCAGAACCCACTCCCTATATTGCACCCCCTATATATCGCATTTTATGACTTGCACTTTTTCTCCAACTATGTGGTTCTCAATTTTTCCAGTACGGCACATGAGTGAATGTTCTTTGAAGGTATATGAGTCTTTCAATTCCTATAATGTGCACTATGGTGGAGTAGAGAGCCATTTCAGATTCAGATTGTCATTATGTGGGTTAATAGCATTTGTTGCCTTGTTTTTGGGCACAGAACACATATTTCTATTTGAAAAGCATCCAGCTGCTAAATTTCACACTTGTTATTGTTTCCACTGAAAGTAGATCACTATGCCTGCTTTACTGTACTATTAATGGAAGATTTTCTTCCCCATTAAATATTAATAATGCTTGGATGGCTTCATAATATTAGTCCATACAAATTTCACATTTCTAGTGACACCCAAGTTAAAATGAAGTTAAATTAAATGTAATGGCTTACACTGATTTGTTTGATACAAAGGAAATTAATTGCATATGATTACAAAAATAAAGGTTGATTGTGTATTCAAAGTTAATGCTTTAATACACATTATAAAACCCACCCTGGCAATTAAGTGTAATGTGTAGCATGGGCATTAATCTGGGCTTTGGTCAATGAGCTGCACATTAGAATGCACAAATTAAACTGTATTTAAACTGGAAAATATTTGCTGTGTTAAAACAGCATGCAGTTTTGTTAATTGATTCTTCATCACTGGATTCACAGAGTTTCATGTTCTGTGGTGTCATCTCTCCCAGGACATTTTTTCTGTGTATACATACATCGCTTACAAGCAAACTGTTTACCTCAGCCTTAAACTGTAATTTATTTATTCATGCCATGCACTCCAGGTACATTAATTTAATAAAGTCACCTTGAAGTGTTAATATTCAAGGTGATTTTATTGAACATTTCTACTATAGCTAGAACAGTGGATTGACCAACAGGGGACATTTAGACTAATTAAATTGCTTGAGAGAAATATCAGTGCATAAATTCTGAATTATTATTTGAAATTGGGGTGTCTTATGAACATCACCTACTTCAAAATTATGTACAAGTTTTGATGGGAACATGTTATTGTCCCTAAAACCACCACTGAGGATGTAAAGAGAATTTTACCATCATTAATGAAGGCTCAGGCTTCTTGAAGTGCAGCTTCTTTTGTCTATGTAAACAAGACATTATAATGCAAGGCAAGCAACCAGTTATGGGCATTTGACAATTACTCATTCCTTTCAGGGGTTCTTTTAGTACAGCAGACAATATGTCTTTTCTGGATCTTAAAGATTGCCTCATTACTCAGAATGTATGGATGTTTTTCCTGACGTTTTAGAAAGCTTAATGTTATATTTTACAGCTTAATATTACTGGTTTCCAAATCTAAATATCTGTAAAGCATAAAAAGATGTTGAACTCAATGTTGAACTGGAAATGATTGACCTAAATATATTTCTGAATGTATGGTAATTATAAGGAAGATGTCTGCCATGGTAAGATGCTCCCATCTACTGTGTTTTCTCTGTTAAATGCAAAGGTAACACCAATGAATGAACCTTTGAGTTAAAAGTTGGGCTAAAATAAAATAGCCCAAAAATGCCACTCAGACATTTTTGCAACATCCTAACAAGTTAAATAAAAACAGCTTCCAAATAATAATTAACCAAGAATAAAGTACAACAAGACAGAATAACAAGGAATTCTGAAAAACCACAGAGCAATAAACAAGCCAACGAACACTGGGACATAAACATAGAATCCAGAACTAATATGGCACTATCTGTGCATGGCCCTAGTCACTGAGGTAGCAGGGAACCTGAGGCAGGTGTGTACTGTGGGGTGCCTAGGTGAAGTCTTCTAACAGGGATGGGGCTGCAGCTTCTTAAGGGAGAGCAGTCACTGTCCTCAGGGCTGGAATCTGTTGGGTAAAGCAGCAGAAGTGGCATAAACAGACACATGGATGCAACTGCCCAGAGTGTAATTTTTAATATCACTGATAATTAAAATTAATGGATGTTTTAAAAACGCACGTTTCCCACATATTAAGTTCCACCAATCATGTTTAAAACATTTTCTTATTCGGTCTTATGAGGACTCTGGAGACAAGGGCATAGTTAGATCAGACATGGAAGAACATCATATGGCTTTTTGATTACTTATAATTTTATAATTAAGTTCATAATTCTGTGTGCCATTCTTATAATTCTTCACAATGTGAAAGGCAGATTACCTGAAATAAGAGGGAATTATTGATGAGTGCTAATAAGAAAGGCCAGTTAAGTGGTTACAATACATGTGACAAGCACAATAAAATTAAATATTTAAATAGCATGTAAATTGGTAAAATTGAGTAGATTGTTCATTATGAAAATCTCCTCCCAATATTATGCATTTTAAAGCGAAATTCCAATAAATGATATGCAGTGAGTCAGTAGGCAAAAATCTGTCAATTTGACCTCCAAAGTGGCAGATGCTGATTCAAGGTGACAAAGTTGAGGGTGACAGATTGTTGAAGGATCCCAATCCCAGGAAACATCAACAATGTGTCCAGATGCATCACAAGTGATGATGCACAAAATGTCTACAAGATCTAAATGCAAGCTTTGTCATGTTGAACCTGCTTTTCAGTGCCTTTTTGAATCCCTCAAACAAAACATCAGCTATCCCAGTGATCATAGGGCAGCCTTGATCAGGAAGATTGAGGATGGAAACAGTCCCTGCCTGCTGCCAACTGTCCCCGGATCCAAAGAGGGCAGGCACCGGAACCAGCTGAAGAACATCTAATCAAGACAAAGGATGAATTAACAGCTCAATTAGTTGCAGTAATTAGAGGTGAATTTGGAAAGGGACAAGCAGTCTCCAGAAGGGACTGGTGTGTTATTGGTGCATTAGTGCTGGAGAAGGGATTGTAATTGAGGAGGAGGTGGCTTGGATGGCATGTATTACCAAGGGCTGCCCAGTCTAATGTTTTCCATACTCTTTTTGCAGTATTTTCTTTTCTGGGAATCAAATTATTCAGAGGAAAGGACAATAGGCTCTCTGCAGCCAGCTCTGCAACTCACAGCTATAATGTTGAGTTAGAGAGAGGTCATTCTCAAATACTGGACTTCTTTACAATTCAGAAGCACTTCACATGTCCAAATGAATGTGCTCAAACAGAGAAGTTGTGATCTCAGCATTTTTTTAAAGGCAGTTCCATCAGTGAAATGTAATCTTGGGACATAACAAATAGTAAATATTTTGAAGAAGCAGGACTTCAATGCACATATATTTGTTCACTTCTGGCTTCTGTGTGTTCCACCATTAGAGAGCAGAATTTACATTTACATTTACGCTGTAAATCAATCAAATTTGAATCAATTTGATTGATTCAAATCATAAACTCAGCAGAAACTTGTCATTTGCTGAATATGTTTTCGTCTATATATCTTGAATGGTTGAAAGTGCTAAAAGCATGCCAACACCTTTTCAAGTATACATGAAATGCAGAAGAAGGAAACACTATTCTAATACAAGCTGCAGAATAGGCACATCCTAACTGACTAATGTTAATTATTTGATGGTAAATAAAATAATGTGATTTTTGTAAAAAGTTCAAACAAAACTGGAGAGAACTGAGTTTTCCCACATATATAGTCCACAACAGTAAAGGAGCTACAGAGGTTCCTTAGATTTGTAAACTTTTACCTGGATTTATCAGGAAATTTAGTACTGTGGCAGCACTGCTGACAGGTTTACTGAAGGGCAAATCCAAACATATAAAGGTTATGTCGACCACCAAGGTAGCATTTGTATGGCTTAAGGAGCTTTTCACATCAGCTCCAATATTAAAACTACCAGACCATGCTAAGCCATTTGTGGTGGAGTAGATGCATCAGTGGTGGGTTTGGGAGTGGTACAGTCACAGTACGGTGAGACCCTGTGTAAATTACATTCATGCGCCACCGTTTCACAGAAGCTCAATGATGCAGTGTGCATTTATGATATGAACTGTGAATTGCTGGCAGTCAAAGTGGGGTTGGAGGAGTGGCGTCAACTCTTCATGGTATTCCCTGATCACAGAAATTTAAAATTCAAAGTGACTCTGCCCCCATACAAGTGTGATAGGCTCTGCATTCACCAGTGCCAGAAGAACAAGAACGGAACGAACACATTAATTGGGAAATGTAGAAATCGAGCAGCTGAATTCACTAGAGTCTATTCTGCAAGAGTGTCATGAGAATAAAAGATTTGTACCAGAGGCATTAAGAGTTAAAATACTAGAATGTGCACTTAACAAACATGCAACAGGTCACTCTGGAGTTCACTGCACTGTAGAGGATTATTAGGTCTTGTGCCATCTGTGCCATCTCTAAGACAACACGTCAGCTGCCTGCCGGTAACGAATGCCCCTACCGATACCGCAGAGGCCTGATCCCATATCACAGTGGACTTTGTAATGGGCCTTCTGGTATCACAAGTGTACAGTGGTTGTGGACAGGTTTTTGAAGAGAATACAGTTCCTCCCATTTGCTTCTCTGCCCTCTGCCTTAGAAGTAGCCGAGGCTCTGTTTCAGGCTGTGTTTTTGCCCTATGGCACCGTTGAGGACATCCTCTTTGACCGAGGTTACCAGTTTATTTCCCATGTTTGGACAGCTTATTAAGAAACTGGGGACCACTGTCAGCCTGTCCTCAGGGTATCACACTGAGTCACATTGTCAGGCTGAATGGTCATTGCAGGAATTGAGTCGGTTCCTTTAGGCTTACTGCCATGGGCAACAGTACAGCTGGGCACAGTTCCTCGGCTGGGCAGAGTATGCCAGGAACTTTTTAGTCACTCCACAACCGGCTTAACACCCTTTTAGTGTATGCTCAGGTATCAACCCCACTCTCTCCCGGGCGGAGTAACTCTACAAAACAAGGAATGATAGGAGAGAGGATTTCATCTGGAGTGAATGTCCTACAGAAATCTTCTGCTGTTGTGTGTGTATGCTGAACAGGCAAACTGCATATAGAATTTGTTTCCTGCTAGTGACAATCGTGCAATTCAATTAGTCCAGTGTTCTTGTAGTATACAAAATATGAAACACAAAGCATGTTTTGTCATTATCATTGAAAAGCAAATTTACCATGATAAGGATAAAGTGTTTTTTGTAATATTTAGTATATTTATATCAATATATTGCCAACTGTTACCATAATTGTGTAAATATCAATGCCAGATATTCATATATTCATATAGAGCTATATATTTGCCTAATTTGCCTAACTTTGTCTAACATTCTGTAGGTAAGGCTTAATGTAGATGTTAATGTTGATTTTAATCACAAAATGCTTGGGTACAAAAGTAAAATAAACAACAGGATACACCTGTGTAGGGAAGAGTTACAAAGTCACTAGTGAACACACCGAAAGAGGATTAGCAGAGCTGAAAACCAAATAAAAAAATCTATGTGGCACTAAGGAAGAAACAAAAGCAACCAGGGGCAAAACAGCAGAGAAATAATTGCCATCATTTGGCTGTTTGGAGTCTGGAGGTCTTATTCACACTGACTGAAAATGGAACCAGATATGTTTCTTCTCTGACATTGGGCAAGGAACCTTTTGTGTTTTGGTGTTTTTTAAAGACAATGCTTTGCCTTTTAAAATATTACTTTCATGTTACAAAATGAGGAAAAATATTCATATATATGGGTGCATCTTGTTGTAGAGCAGTAGGGGAATTTAAATTATGGATTATCTTGATGAAAACATCCAAAGACAGAGAATTTTAATCACTATATATTTTTACTTAGAAAGTTCAATTATATTGATTCATTTCTACAACTCTATTACTTCATACATAGGTAATTAAGTAATTAAGACTAGCTATATTAGTCTTAAAACCCTATCAATGGTTGTTAACAGGATGAAAAAGGAGACAAGTGAATCTGCTTCTGCTGTTCCTGAATGTGTCTCAGTTCTGAGAGGAAAAACCTGCATCCGGGAACTACTATTTTGTGTCATTTAAGGGCATACCAAACTGTCTTATTTCCAAAAACCAATCATTTCTTTTAACTCAGTTGTAAAACAAATAACATCAGCAATACATTGAACGTTTTATACAGTAAAACCAAACATACATCTTAAACACAATTGTGACCACACATGTGGGCGTCACATTCACTTGGTTTAAAATGTGGATTTTAACCTTAAAATCCCAGTTTATCCTGTTTTTTTTGCTGCTGTCACTCTAACAGCTAGAGTGGATGACATCATCGCCCAAAAGATCTACCCATTCATTCCTTTGAGGCTTTTTTTCACCTGAAAAACACGAATAACACGTGAACGACTAAGCGTATCAAAAAGCTGTGAACAGGGGGCCATAAAATGAGAAAGGAAAGGAATAATAATAATAATAATTATAATAATAATAATATTAAGAACAATAGTGTGTCATAGCAGAAATTACATTATTTGTTTGTGTGCGCAGAAACAGAATAAGTAGGTGGCAAAAAGCCTCTGTAAACTTCCTTCATTGCCAAGCAAAATTCACAATAAAGACAAAATTAGAACATGTCCTCCAGTTGGTATATTCTTTTCCATTATCATTCATCAGTTCTAATGACTTGTAATAACCTTTAACCCTTAACTGCCAGTTAAATGGTTCATCCTTGACATGCTTGCTTTTCACCAAGATGTTAAACATAATCTGACAGCAACCTACCTGTTAACTTTAGACTAATTTAATATTTCATACATTAGCTGGCACTACGCCTAGAATAAATCAGAATATACCACTTTGAAGACGATTCTTGGTGTTTATCTCCTTCAGCCCCCGATAGTCGATGCAGGGGCGGAGGCCCCCGTCTTTCTTCTTCTTCAAGAAGAAGAACCCCACAGCCGAAGGCGAAGACCCTCAGTGACATATTCCTCCATCACCCTCTGCTCCACCTTGAATAGAGAATAAAGATGGCCACGGGGTGGTACCGTGCCCGACTGGAGGTCGATGGTGAGGTCGTAGGGATGGTGTGGTGGCAATTTCACCGCCTCCTTCTTGCTGAATACCCCTGCCAGGTCACGATATAGGACAAGAATGGCCTCCAGGTCGACTTCGGAGGCCTTGGACTCCCCAGAGCACGTCTCAGCCTCAGCCTGAATGTAGAGTTTGCTGCAGGTCGGACCCCATTGGAGAATCTGCTCAGGTGACTGGGGGATGACAGGATCGTGACATATCAGCCAGGGATGCCCGAGGATAATGGGAGGTGAAGTGAGCTGAGTGATGAAGAAACGGATGGGTTCAGAGTGGCGATCGATGGACATGGTGATGGATTCGGTGCGGAGTTTGATGGGACTGTTAGCTAGGGGTCGGCCATCCATGGCTGTGATGTTAACCGGCTGAGATAACACCTCAGTTTTGAGTCCAAGTTGGGAAGCATAAGCACGATCAATGAAGTTCCCCGCCACCCCCGAGTCAACAAAGGCAGAGGTTCTGTACCGTGAGTACTCTGACTCTTAGCAGTCTGTTTATTACCTGTCTGTGTGTGTGTGTTCAGAACTCGGGTTCATCTTGGTGAGAATCCTAACTCCTGTAAGAGAGTTCCGAGATTAACTGTGTGGCTTACCTGCTCTCTCGTGTGTCTCACATCTGAGTTCTTCCTCCACGCTACAAACCGGGCACAGTACACCAAATATTCTTGTCTTCACCATGACAGAATGTCAGTGTCTTGGAACCCAGAGGAGAAGCATCTCCTGTGTGAGACCCTCCATGTGTAGCGCTACAGCAGCTTACCACTGCGTCACAGATACCTCCACAGGCCGCTTCTCGACCCCTTGCTGCTCCAGCTCCGGCCGCAGCTCCCCTTCCCAAACTGGCTCTTCCAGACAAGTGGAATGGTAAGGACGGGAAGGTGGAGGTTTTCCTGACAAATCTCGATCTGTCACGGTGAAGACAAGAATATTTGGTGTACTGTGCCCGGTTTGTAGCGGTTTGTTGCTTGTACCGCAAATGCGAGAGCCGTGCTGACAGGTCGCCTCTCCACAGCTGGGTGGAGTTGATTGGCTAATGGCGTTATCAAACAGTCCGGAGAGGCATCTAAAGATTGTGTCCACCTGTGTCTAGTGAATGTTCGTTAGTGTCATGTCGTGTGACCCATCCAATCACACGACACGGATGGGATTGGAAAAGTATGGTCTGTATTCTCCTTTCTGTTTAGTGGATAGAAGGACTATCCATCCCATGTTTGTGTAGCCCTGTGTAAACACCTTTGAAAACATATCACTGGGCAGGGATGAAAGTCAGTAACCATACTTTGGATCATTTGGCTCTCTCCGCCATCATCACGCAAGCTCTGTGTGTATGCAAGCTCTGTGCACTGTGGAACAGATTCCATTTTCATGCATGAGATTGTCAATAACGGCAGTGCAGGCGAATAACGAATAATATAAAAAGTTACAAAAGGCTGGTCAGGTAAAATATGCTAGGTAATGTTTATTTAACATGAATAAATAGGACATTTATTTATTTGTTTATTTCTCCAGTACCGACAGCAGAACCATTTACGTCAGAGCTTATCGGTCCCCCGGTCTTTTATAATTAGGCACAGGGTTTGATCAAGTACCGGGTCTCTGTACCCATCCCTAGTTTCATGGATGTGATCCAATGTCAGTGTGCAGGTGTACACTTACTTCCTGTTTAGTGTACAGTGACATCATCTCCAAGACATGACAATTCTCTCCCAAGTCCTGTGTTCTTGCCCCAAGGCTTTGGAATAATGATCCTTCACCTCCTTAGACACCTCCAGACTGCATCTATGTGCTTTTATCCTATCGCAGTCAAATCCCATCGTGGGCTCACAATTCTCTACTGTTGGTCACCTTGGACGATGTCAGACCGTCCAGAACATCAAGCTGGTGGCCCTGCTGAAAATGTGGTGGCTCATGAAACCTGTGCTGCAAAGAGCCAGAAACCCAATATCCTTAAGGGCTGTTGCAACCTCTCTCAGTGCCACATAATCCCTGGTCCTAGCACTAGATTTCCTGTCAGGTCTTCCCCCTTCTTGGGAACAACTTCCCACTGCACACCAGATGGCCAAAAGACCATCCAAAGAGTCTGTCCAAAAGAGATGGGACTCCCATGTTCTTCACCCTGGCGATAAAGTCTGGGTAGCTACATGGGCTATCCCATCACCTACCACTCGCAACAAGCTGGGGTTCGAGTAATCGGATCCTTTTGTGTACATTGCAGGATTGGCCCGGTGTCCTATCTCTTATCTATTCCCCAATCCCAGCAAAGCAGGGCAGTCTTTTAAATGTCAGACCATGAAAAGGCCTACTCCTCAGATTTTTCACAGCCTACAACTCCTCTCAAGGACTGTCAGGGTCACCCCAAGTACAGGGTCCATCAACTGCTTGATGTTCACCAGATTGGTATAGAGATATCTACAATATGTATTAGACTGGAAAGTCTATGGTCCTTAGGCATGCAGCTGGGAGTCAAACCAAAATATTGTGCCGATCTGGCCTGGGAAGGGTTAACTGTGGGTTCACTGGGGGTCTATGCTCGGGCTGGGGGCGCATGATGGGTGTGTGATTTAGGGAGGGGGGCGATGAGCTACACCTGTGGCTCATTGCCATGGCAACTCCCGGGCTTTTGGAGTTGCCCTATATAAGGGGAGGGGCGGTGCCTAGCAGCAGTTCGGGTTGGAGTGGGAGCTGAGAGGTTGGAGAGAGAGAGGGAGCGAGCAAGAGAGGGAGAGAGTGCGAGCCAGCATGGGGGCAGCGTGCCTGCTGCTCCCGTGCTGTGGGGGTTTGCTGTGCTGTCTGCTTGGTGCCAAATAAAAGCCAACAAAGAATTTTCTGAGTGTGTGTGCGTTGCCTTCCTCCACCGGTCGCCACATTGGTGTCAGAAGTGGGATGCTTGCTGTGGGGGAAAGTGGACACACACCACCGGAGTGGAGAAGAGGGGAGAAGAGGTGAGCAGCGGTGCCGGGGAGAGGGCCAGAGGCTGGGAACACCAGACCCAGAGAGACTCGCAGCTGGTGAGGCAGAGCCTGACAACC
This sequence comes from Clupeocharax schoutedeni, assembly GCA_037974565.1. Taxonomy (NCBI): domain Eukaryota; kingdom Metazoa; phylum Chordata; class Actinopteri; order Characiformes; family Alestidae; genus Clupeocharax; species Clupeocharax schoutedeni. The sequence continues at coordinate 335,150 of JBBPDH010000022.1, forward strand.
CAAGAAGCCAGCCACCCAGTAAGCCTGACAAGCCTGCCAAGTGCCAGGCGGAGAGACCTGCTAGAGCATCGAGGAGAAACTGTGCTGAGAGCCGGACTCGACGAAGCACAAAGCACAGTTCGCTCGACGGAGCACAGTTCGCATACCATCCCAACCGCTCCATAGATGATGCCATCAACAACACCCTTCACCTGGCCCTCACACACCTGGACAAAAAGGACACTTATGTTAGAATACTGTTCATAGACTTCAGTTCAGCATTCAACACCATTATTCCTCAGCATCTGATCGGGAAGCTGAGACTGCTGAGCCTAAACACATTTCTCTGCAACTGGGTCCTGGACTTCCTGACTGGGAGACCCCAGTCAATCAGGATTTGGAGCAACATCTCCAGCACCACCACGATAAACACAGGGTCCCCCCAGGGCTGTGTGCTCAGCCCTCTACTGTTCACGCTGCTGACCCACAACTGTGCAGCAATGTACAGCTCAAACCACATCATCAAGTTTGCTGATGAAACAACTGTCATAATTTTGATCAGTGGGAATGACGAGGTGGCGTACAGAGAGGAGGTGCAACAGCTAACAGACTGGTGCAGAGCCAACAACCTGTCCCTGAACGTGGAGGAAACAAAGGAGATGGTTGTTGACTTCAGAAAGGCACAACATGATCACTCTCTGCTGAGCATCAGTGGAGATCATCCAGAGCACCAAGTTCCTTGGTGTTCACATCATGGAGAACCTCACTTGGACCCTCAACACCAGCTCCCTCACCAAGAAGGCCCATCAGCATCTCAACTTCCTGCAGAGACTAAGGAGAGTGCACCTCCCACCCCCAATCCTCACCATGTTCTACAGAGGGACCATAGAGAGTATTCTCAGTAGCTGCATTACAGCCTGGTACGGAAACTGCAATGTTTCAGACCAGATGACCCTACAGAGGGTTGTGAGAACAGCTGAGAAGATCATTGGATTCTCTCCTCTCTGTCACAGACATTTACTCCACACACTGCATCTGCAAAGCCACCAGCATTGAAAATACTTCCGGTGGCGCCATGAGCAGGCAGCAGCTAACAGCGCTCCTGTTCCTTGTCTACATTTTCATTTTGTTTTTGACTACTTTCCATTTTGTTTGAGACCAAGCACGATGCGTATAACTTACGACAGACACATTATGCTCGAATTCAGAAAAAAAAGCACAATTCCTCTGCCAAGTCTGCTGTCAGAGACGCTACGGAGCCTGTGCGAAAAACAAAAGTGGGGGAAATGTGCAGGAGTTTGCATGAGGCTAAAAGCTAACCCGGCCCGAACGAAAAAATCTGTTGTGTTTTTATTTTCCCAGAAACATGGCTGAACGCAGATATCGCAGACTCAGCTATCCAGCTACACGGACTAGCATGCTACAAGTCCGGTAAGAGCCGCGGAGGCAGTCTATGCGTGTACATAAGCAAACTCTGGTGCATGAATTCTCTGTGGTGCTGGTCGTAGCCATGTACCTGCCGCCTAGCGCTAATGCTAACCTGGCACTAGCCGAGCTGAACGAGGATATTGACAAACTCCAGACCGCTCACTCGGCGACTTCAAACGCACAAACTTGAAGTCAGTTCTCCCCAAATTCCATCAACATGTGGACTTTGTTACAAGGGGGGAGAACTGCCTGGATAAAGTCTACACCAACGTGCTTGCTGCCTACAAAGCAGCTTTGCGCCCAAACATCGGGTCTTCTGACCATGCTACAGTGATGCTTCTGTCTGCATACTCAACATTACTAAAACGCATGAGACCTGCCAGGAAACCCATCAGATTCTGGCCCAGTGGAGCTGTCTCAGCACTCCAGGACTGCTTTGAGTGCATGAACTAGAATGTTTTTCAAGAGGTGGCGACGTACAACGGCCACACAAACCTGGACGAGTTTGCAGACTCTGTGACCAGCTACATCTCCAAATGCACAGAGGATGTTACAGTCCTAAAGAACATCACCACCAGAGCCAACGAGAAACCCTGGTTCACAGCACAGGTGCGGACACGGCTGAGAGAGAGAGATGCTGCTTTCTGGTCTGGGAATAAAACTGTTCTCCGAACTACCAGAGCCCACCTCTCTCACTTCAATCGACAAGCAAAGCATGCACACGGAAAAAAAGATTCAGAACCATTTCATCAATAATAAAGACTCTTGTAGTTTATGGCAGGGCATCCAAGCTGTCACTCACTACAAGCCAGCACCAAGTAGCTACGAGGGGGACGACACACTGCCTGAAGAACTGAACAAGTTCTAAGCCCAGTGTGATGCAGGTTTGATGTATTGAACATCACACACACAACGAAAGCCACGCTTCCCTCTACCGACCAGATCATCTCTCTGCCTGCAGCTGACGTGAGGAGAACCTTCACCAAGGTCAACCCATGAAAAGCTGCCGGTCCTGACAACATCCCATGTTGTGTGCTGAGAGACTGCGTTGATCAGCTAGCCAAGGTGTTCACAGACATCTTCAACACCTCACTGAGCCAGATGATCGTCCCAGCGTGCTTTAAGTCCATCACCATCATTCTGATGCCAAAGAAACCCTCAGTTTCCTGCCTGAATGACCATGAAGTGCTTTGAGGGACTTGTCATGGCACAGATGAAAAGCAACCTGCCCGACTCGCTGGACCCTCTGCAGTTCGCTTATCTAACAAACAGGTCAACTGAGGACGCGATGCCCACTGCACTTCACCTTTCCCTTTCTCACCTGGAAAACAAAAACTCTTATGTCCGATTGCTGTTCATAGACTTTAGTTCAGCATTTAACACCATCATCCCTCAGACACTGCGTGAGAAACTGAGCAGGTTGGGACTGAGCACCTCACTCTGTAGCTGGACTAGATTTCCTGTCAGAGAGGCCTTAGTCGGTCCAAATCAGCGACGATGTATCCAGCACCATCAGGCTGAGCAAAGGAGCTCCTCAGGGCTGCGTTCTCTGCCCACTTTTATTCACACTCCTGACCCACGACTGCACCGCCCTGCACAGCTCAAACCACATCATCAAAATTCGCAGATGACACGACCGTGGTGGGACTCATCAGCGACAACGATGAGTCGGCGTACAGAGATGAGGTCCAGCAGCTGGCGGCTTGGTGCAGTGAGAACAACCTGTCGCTGAATGTGGACAAAACCAAGGAGATGATCGTCGACTTCAGGAGAACTCGCTCCACCCACAC
>JBBPDH010000022.1:338446-353082 GCA_037974565.1 Clupeocharax schoutedeni
GTGTGAATGTGTGTGTGTGTGCCCCTGATGAGCAAGCCAAGAGTAACGGCGACAGTGGCAAGGAAAAACTCCCTAAGCAAAGGAACACCTTGCACTTTGTGCACATCACTTCCGATTCCTGTTTGGGCCTCAATAATCAACTGCCCACCAAGGAGCAGTCTGAATTCAAGTAACTTGATCTTCCTCATCAGACAACTCGAGTCTCCATCTACAGTTTGCAGTAATATTCTCTCTGCCTCAGAAAATGTATCCCTTTCTTCTCATTTGAAAAAATTGAAGTACAAAATGAACAAAATGGAAGTAGTGACTACAAATGTCCACTAAAGACGACATTTATTAAACATTTAAACACTGCGGTAAACTTTTGTAAAATTCAGTTACAAATTGGTTTAATGTGTTTTTAAGAGATTCATATAAAATATAACAACAACATTTCAAGACAAAATTAGCTCAATATCAATTACTATGCACTTGCTTTTCATCTTCCCATAAAATCTCCAACAGGAATAGTAAGTTCCCAAAATCCCACCCCTACAAATGAGGTATCATTTAAAAGTCCTAAATGTCCTCTTTAGAATACAAAAGGAGTTAGTTCAGTAGCATGCAGGGGGTGGAAGATATTCATGTTTACAAAGGTCCTCTAGAGAGGACAAATTTGAACTGCTGGTAGTCAGGAGGATATATAATATGTATATTATTCCCATTTCCATTTCCGTCAAAACAGCAGCAGTTATATTGTTGTGTAATCAAGGTGCTGTTCATTTAACGGACAAATCATTTACATTTTCTCCAATTAGATCCATATTATATCTTGCACTGTTTTGCACGTTTTACTCCACCTTTCTCCCATAAACCGAAAGAACCCTCAGGAGAGAGGGCCATTATCAACTAAATTCTTGCCAGTAAGAGATATGCCACTGATGAGGATGTTGATAAACAGGCAGGACTTTAGGGAGCACAGCTCTGTCAGACATATTTCAATGGACAACTTGTACATTTACACACTTTACGAGGCATGTTGTGAAGCTTCATGTGTGCACATGTGTAAAGGGTAATTTGTTTCAGTGGCTGTAGCATGTCACTCATCGTGTTGCGGTTGAATTTAGTAAATTGTATCATTTTAGTAACATCCAACACCTCCATCTACACAAGTCATGCAGGACCCCAGCAGGCTTACTGGTCTGGTAGGAACTGTGATTACTTAAATCAAGAAGTGGCTTGGAACAGCATGTGGTTTTTAATTGAATTTGTGTAAAAAGTCAAGGCAGACTAAGAGTGGTACACACCATCTAGTCTGTCCATTATTAATGAATTCAAAGATAAGCATTAGCCTCCCCCATGGTGTGCCCTGCCTTGTGTTTTGCATGTAAGACATCCAGTCATACTTAATGTGTGGATGAATCATTAAAGAAGCATATGTTTAAAAGCAAGACCTTTTATAACTAATTTAAATGTAATATATACTCCCTAAATCCCTTGATCAACTCAGCTCCACTGAGTTGTTCTTATGCTTGGCATATTTTTCTTGTTTGATACAAATTAAATAAATATTACCCTAATAACTAAGTAGTTTCCCCATAGACTACTATTACTCTCAGCAAGCTACAGTATTTACATAACCACAAAGAAACTTACTCCACCCCAGAGAGTTGAGGTGCAACCATACCATGCTGCACAACTGAGTGGCTTCTGTTATTATTCCTCACAGTGTGGGCTCATGGTGAATAGAAAGGCTGCAATAAAATCCCTAATGTGAAACAGATGCCCGTAACGCTCTAATTTACAGATACAAATCAACTCCTGCTGAGACTTTATAAATGTAGACATTGACCAAACAGCTTTCTTTAAAAAATAAAAAAGTGGCTTGATTTTCTAGAAAAAAAAATAGACAGATATCAAACAGGTCGGCATGTTAATTCAGACAGATTCGTGTGCGTGAGGGTGGCAAATTTGCCCTCCGGCATGCTTTAGGACCAGTCAGCTCGCAAAGGTTATTAACCATGGTTTAGGGTGCAACCCAAGCATTTTTCCTTTCCTCTAAGGCTCCAAGACCTGGGCAGCAAAAAATATTTTGGTGACAAATACCTGATCCCTGTTAGAACAGGAAAATGATTCAAATGTACATGACAAGAGTAATTTAAGAGCAAAATTGGGATCTACTGTTTATGACAATGAGGCAGAAATGATTGGGCCCAGTTTATATTGGTTGTATCGCTAATAACACAGTTAACAATACATGCAACAAATAATTACCTAATGGTCAGTGTGCATTACAGAACTACAGTACTGTTTATACATGTGTATACAGTTTTCACACAGTCGTATAGTAAAGTTGTAACACATTCTCATGCAATGGAACATGTGTTATTGGGTAACTTTACTTACATACATTATCTGTTTCAGAACATGTGTTTCTAATTGTAACAAGAGGTGTGCAATTGCCTACAATATGAGAATATTCATGCAGGAAACACTATCCTTGAGATTTAGCTGACTGTAGTAGCCCCTTTGTTTTAACACATTTTAACCCAAGCAATATTCTTTGATATATTACCCAATGTTAAATGTAAAATCTATATTTTTTCTGCACTTACATAATAACACATGAACTGTCCACTTATATTTAAAGTGTGAGCTTTAGATCTAGTTACTCTGGATTATTTGTCTTAGAATGTAGTGACCTAAACAAGTTATATGGATTAACACCCATCTGTACTTTCACAGCACTTATATGAAGATTGTAAGTTGTTTGGTAGGGTGGCAAGTGGTAACAGATAATTGTGTTATACTCTACTGGAACGTAAGAGCCACTGCAAAGTTAATTAACTCTAGACTCAAAACAAGCTCAAACCTCTTTTGAATTAGAAAACAAAGTGTAACTCCATTGTGACTTGCTTGGAACTCATGAATGAATGACTCGTATGCTACACACCTAGGATACTCTAGTTGGATGATGAGGCATGGGGAATAGGGTGATTGTTCTTAATGAGCCAGGCTGGGAGAGGCATAGTTTAAGGAGTCATAGGATCATGCAAAAAAAATAAAATCTTTGTGGCAGATCATTTGATAATGACTACTTAAATCAGTGAATATCAAATAAAGCACATACCTCATTAATTGCAAACAACAAGAGTTAACCAGGTTTCTTTGTGAAAAGGAGCGTTTGAAAATAATCTTGAATTTGTACCAAACTCATCTCTCACTGGCTAGAACGTCTTTTGACATGTGGTGGAATTAAGAGCAGAGTATACTCATTTGGCTAAGGTGTCAGGGCCGCTGTTGTGACATGATCTGCACGTCAGAGGCACTGGCATACCTGGAGGTCTGTGTGTTATACAGAAGCTGGATGTGTTATTTTTATTTGGCAAAAGGAAGTAAAACTAAGCAGAAAGACTAGAAAAGGCTAGAAAGATTGAGAACATTTAAAAGCCACAAGTGATTTACAGAGAACAACCACAGATAATAAGTTCAAATTACATGGTAGCTCAATATATGCATTATGTTGGCTAGCTTGCTGCTTATCAAACTTATCAAAGCATTTCCTGTGTGTAGATCAACACTAATCATTGCACCAAAATGCAGACACCCTGTAAATGTCACTGAGCAGATATCTTCTGTTTTTGCTTTGGAAAAAGGAAGCTACAGTTGAAAAACAAAACAGAGAGGGTGGTCTTATGGTCTGCTTCCACAACACATGGTCAAAGCTGGCACGAGGTTGCTCAATTTTTTTTTCAGTCCCCGCGGGGAAACAAGTATGTATACACATATCCCTTACTTGCTGTTGACCAGCTGCAGAAGCGTCTCTGACTGTGAGGCAAAAAGGGGTTTAACACTCAAACCAAACTAAATGTTATTTCCTTTACTGGTGACTTTGACCCCTAGAAGTTTCCTTTTCTTCCCTCTCCCACTCTCCCTCTCTCACTCTCTTCTCACTCTCTCCCTCTAACATTGACACACATACTTAGAAGAGAGTGTCTGCAAAAATTACATGCAGACATTTTGCATCAAGGGTGGTGAAACTCGGAAACTAAAACTCTTCTCATATTGCCACACTCGGCTGCCCGAACATGTGAGGTTCCCCTCCGTGAATAGACTAAGGGAAGAGGGAAGAGTACCTTGAGGGGCTTTGAGAAGAGCATGTGGATATGGCACACACTGTGAAGACTCCACTGCGGAGATCCTTGAGCGAACATGTGAAGGATTCCACCAATAAGGCTTGGGATATATTTTGGAGAAGCACAAGAGAAAAACGTCTATCAGGTACAGCTGCTGTTTGACACCAGGTGCTACTTGACCACATAGCATTGCTTTGAAACAGAACTGTGAAATAAAAAAAAGGCAGTTTGATTAACAAATTTAGAGGCTGTTTTGGAAATTTAGAAAAGCATCAAGTCTAAAGTGGATGTGAAAGAGGCTGATCTCTATCTGTAGATTAGGAGTGTCAGTAGAAGCTTCCTTGCACTTGCAGACATTTTACATTTTACTGAATCCTGTTAAAGATGTTTTCTGCTTATTACATAATAACGCAAATCAGCTCTGCTGTCCTATTGTCATTTTCGTAAATTAGGCCATCTCTATTAATGTCATCATCCAAAGAACTCTAAGATAATTTCCCACTTAAGACAGTGGGAAATGATTGGTGAAATAATGTGTCCCCGGGATATTTCTATATAGACAGAATAGAAAGTAAGTGATGTTCAATATTAGGTGAACTGGCAAAATAGTTTATATTCTGTGCTAAGATGGCATGAATGAAAGTGTTAATGTGACAGGGCTAATCAGATATGCACATTAAAAAAATCAAAGGCCTCAAAGGGACCTCAGGAAATGGCTTCAGGTCAATGACTGCTTCACAGAAGAGATCTTTTCCCTCTTAATATCTCCCTACCCAGTTATTCTTTCCTCTCTTGGGACCACAGCATACTCTCACAGGGTGGAGCTTCAGCTCGCCATTTATTACAGCATGTCCTAATATTTACTGTCTGACCAAAGTTGTCATAACCTAGCCTAAATATGGTTGTGTGAGGGCCCAAGCCCAAGAGGAACATCTAGCACAAGACCTGCTACAGTCTCTTTAATGAGCTGTTACTGCAGCAGTAGTGTCCTCATCCCCTTATACTTTGAGAACCCATTGGCTGGTCCATGCTTCCTTTTCTGATTATAATGGTGCACACTTATATGTCAGTTTCAACATTTATACTGAGAAATAGCGTAGTGTCTTTTGCATATGATGTGGATATGACCCATAACTGAATTGTAAACCTTTGTAAACCTGAATTGTAAAAGGATTAAAACCAACAAAAGTGCCCACTGACAGAGACAGATGCAACAGCATTTATCATGACATAAGATCTACCATAAACAGAATTTAGCACTGGAAATAAGTAGTGTCCTAGTCACATCTGAGGCAAATATCTGGCAATGAGAGAGAGCTGTTTTTATCAAACTGCTCTCTCTGACTTTTACTTGGGAATTAGAACAAACACAGTCTCCCTCATCTTCCCTTCGTAGTTCTTGCCTGATTTTTTAACTTTGAGCAGATCATGGCTGATTGCTTCACTTTTCTCAATCACATCATCACGGGCATTACCTCACCTCATTACAGGCACATGCTTTTGTGTGTACCTGTCAGTGCACGGTGTGTGTATGTGTGTGTGCGTGCGTGTGTGTGTGTGTGTGTGTGTGTGTGTGTGTGTGTGTGTGTGTGTGCGTGTGTATGTGTATGTGTGTGTGTGCGTAAATGGCAGGCTTACTGAGAGAAGAGGAGGAGCTCTGAATACTATTATGATGCAGGGCATACCCCTGAGCTGGAGTGAGATTACCGAGAGAAAGCCTTCCCAGATGTTGCAATCTCAAAAAAGGAGAAGAAGTAAAGGGAGAAGAAAAAATAAAGAAAAGAAAGACACAGCTGGGAAAAAAGAGAGAGGGAGGAAATGGGGTCAGGTTTCACATTTTTCTTGGCTACAACAACACCAAAGAGAATCTCTCAAAAAGCTATGATCTATTTACGAAGAGGGTGTCTTTTTCTTCTTCCCCTGGTCATGAATATTTTAGAATTTCACTTTCCAGAGCATTTTTAACAGGAAATGTTTGATTTCGATACTTTACATGTGGGAAATTCATCTCTTGCTAAAGCCATGACTTGGAAAGGCAGCCGTGAGAGTTCGTGCAAGCTGTCAATGAAGGGGATTATCAACATTTTTTCCCCAAGAATAAACCCAGAGTGCATGTGGAATATTAACAGAAGACTTGATGCTGGAGCAGGCCTGTGGCTCACACCTATTGATATATACTTATATAAGACATTCAAAGCATGGGAATAGAACAGTTCTGACTTTGGCATAAATGATGCAGCTGAAAGCATGTGACTTGCATCCAGCAGGCCATAACAAAGGGTGAACTGACTGACAGCAAAATCCTTGCCATTTATTATGCTGTCTTGGTCTGTGATGTGTGCCATTGCAACTTATTCTTTCATGATGTGAGAGGGCTGTCAGGGTGTTCAACCACACTGATGAGGTCAGAACTAAAAATGTAGGCCAACAAACCTTGATATTATTTGATACTGTAACCACTAATGAACTTGATACTAAGCACATGCCTTTGGGCCTGTTCATGCTATTTTGGAATGACTGTTTCCACATGGAATGACTATTCCACAGGGTCTATCATCAATTCTTTGCTGGAACACAACAGCTGTACCATGGTCCAACCAAACTCTTTTTAAAAATTATTTATTTGTATATGCATTAGTGAGATAACTGATGGCACATTCCTACAGCAATGGCCACCTCAGATGTTTAAGGATAAGAATAAAAAAAAATAGACAAAATACGGCTAGAATGCAGACTGCGTAATAAAAGGACATGCTTTTTGTTTATGTGTCAATAAACAAAAAGCATGGCCAGCATTAAAAGGGTCCCGCTTAAAAATGTAATGCCTAAATTATGGATTCCTAAATTATGTCAAGAGGGGGGTTAACATGCTGGACTGTGTTTACACAAACATCACTGGTGCATTCCACACTTAGCCCCGCCACCACCACGGATTCTCCAATCACATGTCCATAACTTTTATCACAGCCTACAGACTGCTCGCCAGACATGCCAAGCCCGTCCGGAAGCCAACAGGTGCATCTTTGCTCTTCAGGCCGCTTTGAGCACACTGCCTGGGACATGTTCAGGGAGGCTGCAACCTACAGTGGCTCTACCAACCTTGAGGAGTACACAGCATTAATAAATCGCTGCATCAGCAAATGCATTGATGACATTACTCTGGTGGTGTCTCCAAGACCATCAACATACACCCTGACCAGAAGGCGTGAATGACTGCAGAGGTGTGTGTACTGCTAAGAACCCAAGAAAACACCTTCAAATCAGGTGACCAGGCTGCCCTGAGAACAGCAAGGGCCAACCTGTCCAGGGCCATCAGAGCAGCAAAGTGTGCCCAAGCTCAAAAGATCTACAGCCACTTTAAGCACACTAAGGATGTACGGTGCATGTGGCAGGGCATTTAGGCCATCACCAACTACAGGGCATCTCCACCTGCCTGTGATGGTGAAGCCTCCTTTCCAGATGCACTTCTTTGCACTGTATAAAGTATAAAACAACAATGACCAGGTACTCTGCCTGACAATGGCTGATGTGAGGTGTCAACCCATGTAAAGCTGCTGGTCCTGACAACATTCCTGGTTGTGTGCTCAAAGGATGTGCATAACAGCTGGGCAGATGTTCTTACAGACATTGCTAACATTTCTCTGAGCACCACTGCCACCACCATCATCCTTGTGCCAAATCCCACCCTCACTGGACCCCCTTCAGTTTGATGCCATCGCCACCACCATTCATCTGGCCCTCATGCATCTCGAAAAAAGTACACTTATGTGAGAATATTGTTCATAGACTTCAGTTCAACACTCCTCGGCATTTGATTGGGAAGCTGAGATTGCTAGGTCTATCCACCTCCCTCAGCAACTGGGTCCTAGAATGCAATGCACAGCTCTAACCATATTATCTGTGGAGGGTTTGATCAGCGGCAATGATGAGTCCACGTACAGAGAGGAGGTGCAATGGCTGATGGACTTGCGCAAAGTCAACAACCTGTCCTTGAAAGTAGATAAAACTAAATATATGGTTGTTGACTTCAGGATGGCGCAATATGATCACTCCCCACTAAGCATCAATGACTCCTCGGTAATGATTCAATAGTGTTCTTTATTGTGTTTGGCTAGGCTGTGACAGTGTTACTGTTTGTCAAGGCCTTTGTGAAGTTTATTCATTTGTAGGCTCGTTGTGAGAGTGTTCACGGAGAAACTCGCGTGAACCCTCAATACCAGCTTCATCACCAAGAAGGCCTAGCAGTGTCTCTTGCTCCTACGGAGACTAAGGAGAGCGCACCTCCCACCCTCCAATCCTCACCATGTTTTACAGAGGGACCATAGAGACCATTCTCTGTAGCTGCATCACAGCCTGTGAAGATTGTCAGAAAATCATCAGGGTCTCTCTCCCCTCTGTCATAGACATTTACATCACACGCTGGACGAACCCCTCTCACAAATGGCATACAGACCTCCTTTCCCTTCGGTTGATAAAATTAAAAGAAAGTAAAAGGTAGCTCAGTGGGTAGGAGGTAGCTCAGTGGGTAGGAAACTTGCCTCCAGACCAAGAGGTCACAGGTTCTAATCCTACCTTCAGCACCACCACTGGGTCCCTGAGCATGACCCTTAACCCTAAGTTGCTCCAGGGAGACTGCCCCCTGTAGTTAGAGAATGGAAGTCGCTTTGGATAAAAGCATCTACATTTACATTTATGGCATTTTTCACTTATCGTCAGTTCCACAAAACCTGTAAGAAAGCAAAATCAAGCATTTATACATTTAGTCAAGGGGGTCACTGAGGTCTGACCTTCTGTTTTACCAGCCGACTTGCTAAATGAGAAATTTACACCTCATTAACTAGCTTATACTGTTTTGTAGTTTACTTTTGATAATCCACCTACTTAAAATAACTTTAATGTCACTGGCATCTGTGTGCAAAAATCTTCTTGCTAGTTTGAAGGATTTGATTTTCATGTGCATCAGAAAAGTATTAGATTTGTTTTGAAGATTATTTTTGATGACCAAACTGACGACTGATCACTGCAAACCGCTGAGTAAACTCCTTGACTCAATTAAGCCATTAAGATAAAGACAGTCTATTAGTTCTAATCACATTTCCATGGTATCATTGAGAGAGCTTCATGTAATTCCACTACAATATCCTCCCACATCCTCCCACATTAACAGCCCTGGAGAAATCTGAGCTCCCCTACCTCTTAAATTCTGACCTTACCCCTGGTCTCATGTATGTACCGATGTTTGCAAATGAATCTCTGATTTGGATCTCCGTTAAAGAATATGCTTCGAGGCACTGTTTAATGTCAATTTAAAAGGTCAAAAAAAGATCTTTATCACTTAAATCTGCTTCAAATTATTCCTAGAAAATCACGTTGAGCACATAAAGGAATAAATTACACTGTTGTTTAAATATGAGGGGGGATTAATTAAAATCCGCGCTTCAGAATAGATCCGTGTGGGAAGCCATTAGTTATTCCAGCTAAAACAATGAGTTCTGTCAGAATTTAAATTTAAAACCCACATACAAGTAAGGCTGATCAGAGCCAATTTATGCAAGATCAAAGGATGAGCAACTCTAGTCAGAAAAATGGCACCACGGCGCTTATTCTCTGATGCATACAGTACTGTCAGAAAGAAACAAAGCAGCTTGGATAGCAATACGTACAACTTCAAAGTCTAAATGATGGGTGCTGTGAGAAAAAAACAACTGCAAGTTTGTCAGTGAAGACATCAACTCCACATTCATGTGATGAGCAGTATCACTAGTATTTACATTTGCGGCATTTTATCAGACGCTTTTATTCAAAGTGACTTCCATTCCCTAACTACAGGGGGCAGTCTCCCTGGAGCAACTTGGAGTTAAGGGTCAGTGGACCCAGTGGTGGTGCTGAAGGTAGGATTCGAACCCATGACCTCTTGGTCCAGAGGCAAGTATCCTACCCACTGAGCTACCTCCACCCCGTATTTACATCACATCTTTTGGCTAAGCTCTTCTCCAGAGGCACTAATAAAGGTTCTTTGTTGTCCACATAGAGAATGTAGTTCAGAATATCAGCGAAGATGACTCAAACAAGAGCCCTTGCTGATTCCCAGGAAGAAGAAAACGACAGTTGAAAAAAATGCGTTTGTTACATTCGCTTTTCAAACGTATGGCTTTTCAGTCACCGTGTGAGGACAGTGACGAACATTTCCACTAACTGGGTGCCAGGGTAAAGGAGAGTCTATAAGTAATCCTTGTGTTGAGTGATAGCTTGTCTTTCAAGCTCGAAGGGCTTCATGTAGGGATCAGGCAGCAAGAGACTGAGAATCCCCTAAACACCCCACCCCATCGACAAAACAAGCCGCATACAAACCAGAATCTGAGAACTTTATATATCCTGGAGGGAAATGCTTATGGTCTGACTGCACAGTCACACAGAGACAGGAACAATACCTAAAATAAAGTCTGAATAAAAGTTAAATAACACAAAATGTTGAGGTATAAATATTATAGGTAAAGAACTTTATATATTTATATATTTAAATATTATTTAAATATTATAGGTAACATAAATGCTTTGGCATGCGCTATACAGAGTCTGTTATTGTACATCATAGAGATACTTGATAAGTAGTGATATTTCACATGATTAGACTCTTGCACATGAAGATAATGTTTTTTAGAAATTGCATGTGGTGAAGTGTAGTGACCAGTCAGTCATACGCAAAAACACCGCATCCATACGCGAACAGCACAAAATCCATTCTCTGCATTTCTCTCAGTTCACTAAGTGCAGCAGCACCCAGCCAGGAACACAGCGCCTGGGGAGCAGTGTGTGTGGACAGTACCTTGCTCAACATCAGAGGTGCCACTAGCATTTTTGGTTACCAAGACCGTTGCACATTATCTTAAGATATTGCACATAGTGATGAAGATTTAAAAACCGATTTAAACACAGTTCTGTGGAGCAGCAGGTTATTGCGTGGGTGTGTGATCAGGATGAGTTAGAGAGTCTGATAGGTAAGTGTATGAGGTGTGAGAGGTGGTTGTGTGACAGTTATAGAGTTTGATAGCAGCAAGGGTTTTCAGTGGGACACTTTATCCTGGTGAGTCTGTGACTAAAGATTCTGCCACTACCCTGTATGGGATGATTAGCATTGTTCATAATTGACTAAAGTCTAGACAGTGTTCTGCTTTCACCCACAGTTGTCAAGTTCCCCCCCCACCACTGTGCCCACTCTCCTGGTCATTTTGTTAAGCCTGTTGGTGTCTGCCACTTTCCTGTGGCCATCTCCCAGCACACCGCAAAAAACACACAGCTATCAAATACAGTAGGGTTAGCATTACTGAACTTGTAAATGCAGGTCATGCTGCTGCATTCTGGATCAGTTACAAAGGCCTTCTGGTCAGCATAGGAAGACCAGCTAGGAGTGAGTTGTAGTGGTCATTTCTTTGAGATGACAAGAGACTGAACAAGCACCTGGATGGCCTCCCTGGAGAGAGAAGGTGGAATTGTCCTGATGTTGTAGAGGAGGATTTGGTGCTTTGGCAGAACAAGAGATCTGTTTCATCTCTTTATTTCCTTTTGTTTTTTTAACTGAACATGTTCGCTGAATTCATTGTGACATAAAACTAATATGGAGTGTTGCATTGCTGCGTCTGGCATCCTGCCGTGCTTCACAAGAGCATATACAGATGCAGGCTATTATAATGAGCATCCTTTAACAAAATAGCAGAAATGACATTTGACCTAATCTGAAACATTTTATGTTTGTCATTTTAACAACAAAGTGTATCCAGTACCCTCTGCAAGACATCAGTTAGCTGATAAATAAGACAATAAAGAATAAATAAATGAGAGCTCAGATATAAAATGTTACATTAAGATCATTGTATTTAGAATGGGCAATGGGTTTATATAGTATTGGGTTATTTATGTGAATATATATTTTTATAACATTATTTGTTAATTAAAACAGGGCTGTCACACTTATGTCTTAGTCGACTGCAGCACTGCAGAGTTGAATGTTTCCCCTGCTCTGGAACAGAACCACAGACTCTAGTCATTATCTCATGAGTGAATGAACCAGATTTAGCTCATTTTCATCTACATTTTCATGAAAGTCATCGTCTAGATATGATTGCTTTTGAAAATGTGGATGGACTGATTTGATGGAATACAAGACTTCCCATCTCTCACTTGCTCTCCTTCATCTCTCTCCCCATCTCGCCCCCTTTTTCTCTCCCCAGCTCTCCCTCTCTGCACTCTCTCTCTCCAGAGCTCTCTCTCTCCCTTCCCTCCCAATCTCTTCTTCTCTCTCACCTCTATCTCCCCAGCTCTCTCTGTCTGTCTCTCTCTCTCTCTCTCTCTCACTCTTCCTTCTCTCTCCAGCTCCCCCTCTCTCTTGCCCCCTATCTCTCTCCCCACCTCTCCTTCTCATCTCCTTCTACGTGTGTTTACGTGTATTAATTTAGCATCAAAATTTGCATGTTTGAAAGCATTTCCTGTGACTTCTGGCTTTTTGTGACATTTACACACAGGACTGATGTTCTGAAAAAGCCGTTCTCTGCTTTCAATACAGTTTAAATACTGTTATTGAAAGCTCTTCATCGTTGTGTTTATGATTACGGTTCAAAAAAAAATAGTGAGCTAGAATCAACCAACAGACTGGTGAGAAAGTCTGAATCATGTCAAATGTCTTAGTTTTTTCATGTTTTGGTAGACAGAGATTCTTCTGTGGACATGATGAACAAATGCATGGAACTGCATGCACTGTTCTTTTAGCCTGAGACTGAAAGAAAGTGAAGTGCAGTGTGTAGTTTTCACTGAGCCCAGAAATAAAGTCAGCCCGGTTGAGGACATTATTTATAGAACTGCAAGATTTTTGGTTGTGAACCAGGTTGGCAGAGGCATTCTGGATGACTGTTAGAGGAGCAGAGGACTGTTAGTGAAGCAAGAGTGAGAAAGATGTATTTGTAGTACATCACAATGAACCAGTTTGTGGATGTAGGCTTTTCACATTCTGATGACATAAGCCAAGTTTCCATCTACTAATTTTGAAGCCACAGGATGGCCAGTACATGGTAGCTTTTCCTCCATGCTCAGGTTTTAACTCTTATTACAGAGACTCCACAGAAGACAGAGCTCAGAATGAGCCAATGATACCATTTAAAAATGAAAAGCACTAAAGCCCCTAGTGTTGCATTACTTTGTCGCCTGAATATTCTTATCCGTATCACTTCTTTTCATTATTCTGTGGTGGTGAACTAGATAGAAAGTCTCAGTAGATGCTAGACTGTGGTTTTACCTCATGTCTTTTTTCCTTTGGACATTGCATAATCCCATATTCATTGGTTTTGGTCCATTTTAGGAGGGTTTAGTTTGGCCTTTTCAGCATTGTTGGGAGTTTTCATGTTCGAGGGTTGATAAAAACTTGGTATTGGGTTAAATGAAGCAGTTTTCAGAGCGATCAGCAGTGGTTCAAGGCTCCTGAATTTAGCATGGTTTGCAGAAATTAGCCTTCTGCCATTGCTAATTGTACATGGAGCCTGTTTATATGGCCGGGTATGGCAGGATTGCTTCTAGCTTGAAACCATCATAAGGTGGCAGCCCAAACCTCTGTTTTTTAAATCACCTATCTAACATATGTTGTAGTGTCATCCATCATGATCACATTTTGTAGTCAACACATCTGAGCATCTGTCAGTTTTAACCTCCCTCCTTACCTGTTTTTGTCGATGTATGTCCTGCAGCGTCTCCTGTGCCGTATATCACAGAATGTAATCACAAGCTCTCATTTTCTCTGCCCCTCCCCAGTGGCACTCGTAGTGAAGCATGGATCTTTGCTTAGCAGAAACTCTCTGATGTCTTATTTTTAATGATCTACCAGAACGATCTCTCCTGAGGCTTTGCCTTTGCCTTTGCCTCTACCGACTCACCAAGGTTGAATTTCCTTTAAATATATTGAATCCTTTCATTGTGTTCCTGAGGTGAATTACTGAAACACGCTAGAATACATATTAGTGCCTTAAAAATCGTAAGTAATTTTGAAACATAGTCTTGATACTCTCTCCTATCTTGACCATCAGCTCTGCTGATTGCAGTTGTAAACTGTAATGAAGATCCCTTGGGCCAAATTGCTTATCAAATGTGAAAAATTAGGTGCTTTGTTAGGATCAATACGATGACCTTACACATCCCGACTCTCTCCCAGATTCCAGAATGCCAGTAAAAGCTCAGTACACACTAGCAGAGAACATTTCATGATAAATGGACTAATAGAAGCGATCATCTTCTGGCGGTTTTAGAATTAGTACTTTGGCTAGTTTTAGGACAAGGGTGAGGGTTAGGTCTTGATTTTGGATTAAATTCAGGACCAAGGTAAGGGTTAGTTGTAGGTTTTGGACCAAGGTTAGGGTTGGATATTGGTTTAGGTTTAGGGTTTGGACCAAGGTATGGGTTAGGTGCAGTGATGGGCAGTAGCGTCGCTACAAGTAGTGACGCTACTAGTTTAACTACATTTCTCAGTAGCTTGTTGGTAGC
>JBBPDH010000022.1:411146-422692 GCA_037974565.1 Clupeocharax schoutedeni
TGTTTTCTAAATAAATATAGGAAAGACAAACTTAAAAATATAATTCACCATTCGGCTTAATAACATAGAGTGATTTGCTGAATCCCATGTGAAGAAAGGTGAGATGCAAGGCAGCAAAGAATATCAGGTTCATCTAAAAGACAAAGTCATAAAACAATGCATCATAAAATGACTAAAACACATACACACAGACACACATGTATGAATGACACATAGCATAACATAAAAACAAATCTCTGTCCTACCTTCTGTTTTCTGATATCAGTATGACTTCTCAACTGTAACCACACTAAATGTGTTGACTGAACACTGCGATTCGCTCACATTTATATGTAGGTGAGAGAGAAGCAAAAAAATTCCAACACAGGAAAATAAACACTGAAGGAGGAACTGTTACAGAAACAACAAATGGCATCTTAAAACTGTCCAGCCTCATCTCACTTTGGAATTTCTACACTCTATGCTCAATTATACTGCCAACCTGACAGGTATTCAGTCACAAGCTACATCATCTCTTTTAAAAGGTACCTTAAACTGGACATTTCAACATATCAACATGGGCATGGGGTGGTATTTCATGTACAATATAAACATGTAGTATCCTTAGAAAAAGTGCTTTTGATGCTGTTTATTTCTGGAACTGGAAGATGAAAGAGGAAAAGCTTTGGCTAAACGTGTTCTGTTGCATCAGCATATGTCACATTTCCATGCGGAGTTTTTGTTTCATTGATCTTTAAAACTGTAAATGTCAAAAGAATGACTCAAGCCCATGGCATGGGCATGATACTAGCGGAATAGGGAAGTGATATATTAATTACATGAGAAGTCAGTGATTTATAAAAAACAAACACAGTTCTGCACATGAAACCACAGTGAATTATATCAAAGGCCATCAATGAATCAGGGAAAGGGGAAAGAAGTGTTGTATTTCTGCTCAAGAAGAGCTTGGCTTGCGTTTAGGGGAAGCAGCGAAAGTGGAAATAGCGAGAAGCGCTTCGTTTTACTTGCCCAATATGTGTATTGGTGTCAAAATGAGTGTTACACCTGCCGTAGGGTCTTCACACTTGGTCAATCAAACCACGCGTTAAGAGCTTTTCACACGCACACAATTTCTTACCTCAGGGAATTTCACAATGGTTTTATTGATATGGCGAATGTAAGAAAGGAGTTTTCTCAGTTTCTTTGTGTCTTTTCCAGGTAATGACTCAAAACATTTACACCATGAGCCAATCTAACTTTGAAGGCATGGTGCTACCAAACTCACATAATATACTGGTTCCTTACTAATTTAAGAGTTCTTCTTGGAGACTTTGTTATGTTAGGTCCACTTAAAGGTCATAGTTTTCAAAGTGGGAATACATTTGCATAGCCAGGTGCATAAGATATCTTTAAAATAAAGATAGACTGTCTCTCCCCAATGAGTTAAGATTATTATCTTTGTTGACACCAAAGTGAATGTTAAGCAAAATCAATGAGCAGTTAAACAGCCCACATACACAACAGAAAAAAGTCTGTTGGAAACATGAATATTGTAGATTTGTTTTGCCATTAAATGCTGTTTAGTTAGTTAGACATATATAAAACAATCAGGCAAAATGTTTTAATCAGTGATGTGATACCTGTGGTATAACCAGTATTGCATTTGTTTTAAAACTTTTCTTTTGGAGAAAGATCATGTATAAAAGATTTAGTTTTTTTCTGTTTATTGCTATGCTGATTTATTCATTCAAGTACAATATTTATTCTCTATAATTGAATTGTCATCAAACATTTTGATACTATACTTGGCATCAATATGTCAAAATCAATATATGTCATGATCACCCTGTTTATCATATCAGTTACTCACTATTCCTATTTATTGTGCAAGGATTATCCCAGACACTTAAACATCACTTAAATGTTGCAGGAATTATTGTCATTGACAAACAAGGTAAGGTTGTACAAATTCAGGATAGGTCATCATAGCAGTTTTGACAACAGTACAACAACATAAATCTGACTGGCCTACAGCAATGATCCATTACCTAAACTGATGTAATACAAGATGTTGATCGAGAAACTGACTTCACCTATGTATATAAAAATACATCATTGTCATTAATAGTTCATTTGATATATTATTAAGAAATTTCTACTGGTTTGTTCACCAAAATGTAGGGGGATATTTTCAAATTGTAGTATCAAAGCTTTCCTTGGTAACTTTGCTTTGATATACAACATATAATTAATGAGAAAATAAAGTAAGACCACAACATTTTTTAATTATACAGAGGGATCTGAAAGTCCCGAGACCACACTTGATGAGTTTAAAAAGTTGACAAGCAAAATGAAAAATGTTGCAGTATTTCTATCTCCAAATTCAACATCACCTAAATGCTGTAAACAGTCATTTTGTTAAAGAGGCAGATACTAATATCTTCTAAATATTTCAGAAATTCATCTCTTTACTCAAATGGTTTTGTTTATAATATTTGTGAAAAAAATGCCAGTGCCAATTTTTGCCAGTGGTCTCAAGACTCATAGTTGCAATTTTTACAATGGTGTTTATAGAATGGCCAGTATGTTTATATCATGTTAAGGTTAGCCAGTAGTTTTAAACATAATCGAAACAAAGCTATGAGGCTTTGGTGTGGTCCAAACTAACAAGGACTTTCATATATAGTGTGCCTTGTATTCTATCAAACCTGAAATCATTTATGGCAAAACAAACTTTACAAAAATAACCCAGGAAGAAATGGAACATGTTTA
The DNA here is from genome assembly GCA_037974565.1 of Clupeocharax schoutedeni. Lineage (NCBI taxonomy): Eukaryota > Metazoa > Chordata > Actinopteri > Characiformes > Alestidae > Clupeocharax > Clupeocharax schoutedeni. The sequence goes on from JBBPDH010000022.1 coordinate 413,898, forward strand.
TAAAAGTATCAAAACAGCAAGTCCATGTAAATTTTCTGCAGCCATGGCTCAGATGGTTATTGCAAGGATGCGCCTTTAATTTCAGTGATTTTGATAAACCTCAAAAATATGCTATCCTGTAAGTTTTGTATGATTTTATATGTGATTTACATTTTCAAATCAGGTATATGGTGGTGTGTGTTAGACTAAGGAAATGATTAAATAATCCGGGCCTGTACTTAAGAAATAAGAACTGGGTAACAGCATAAACTAATGACACAAAAACACTTCTGAACTTAAACTGCACACATTACTCAACATTGATGGCCATGATTATTCATCATTAGTGACAATTTATGACACTGTCATTCATTATCAATGTGGATTTATGTATCTTAAGGGATTTAACATCTAATTCAGCATCTGCCACATCGGTCCTTATCTGCCACACCATACTTCCTCATACAGATGAATTATTAACAGGAATGTAAAAAACTTTTGGAACCACTGATCATGTTTCTTGTCAAATAAAAGAGAAGCTGGTGGTAGCCATGTGTTGTCTGAATGTAGACTAAAAGGAAACAAGTATGTCATGCCTTGCCACTAAACAAAGGCTATTATTTGTAATGAGATGTCAATCAAAAGATGGAGGTGGAGTTAAAGATGATGTGCTGCTGTTCAACTGCACACTAGGGTTATCAAAAAAATAGATTCTCAGATACTAATCAATACAAAATTTTAGTATCCGGTTTGATATCAATCAATTACCTGGAGGGCCGAGTGTTTACATGACAGCCCCACAATTAGGACTGGGAACAACCTAGTGTCGCAAAATTTTACACAGAACCTCAGCTAGTGTTGCTTTCCTAACTAAAATTATGACTAAATATTGTTGATAATGAACATTTATCACGTGACAAAAACGAGATGAGACACAACGTTAATGCTGGTCATGTGATGATAACTATAACCTGATGATAATCTGGTCATACGTGAATACATCACAGCACACATTGTGAACAGCACACAATATTTCCTCTACATTTAACCCATTCACCAAGTGAAGCAGTGGGCAGATACGAACCCAGCGCCCAGCACTTATTCGTCAACAAGTAATATTGATTACGAATAAGAACAAGACTAAATGTGGTTTGCAAAATAAAACCTATGCTAAAATTTCTCTTCAATTTCGTTGACTAAAACGAGACCAGCCATTATTTCCTGTACGATAAGGAGGGGAGATCGGGAGCTGAACAGCGCTGAACCGCAGAGCTGAATAGCGCTACGTCCCAATACTTTGGTCCATTGAAAGGCACTGTGATTTAAATCTATCTAGAGTGTCTGGAATGGATGCGCAGTATTCTTAAGTCTATAAGGTAACAATAATATAATAATATGATAATCTTGTTTCAATTGTGAAATAGTTTAAACTAAAAGAAAATTTAGATTTTGTCTATTCTACTATCTACTATACTGTATACTGTATTGCCTGGGCTAAAGAGAATTGCATTACTAAAAAAAAAGACTAAAATAAAACTTTCATTGACAAAATCGACTAAAATTTCATCAGTTTTCATTGACTAAAACTAGATGAAAATAGTTGTGGATAATTCTGACTAAAATAAGACTAAAATGCTCTAGACTAATAATAATAAACCTCATTAGACTAATAATAATACTAATGTGTTAAATTTATAAAGTACAAAATACCCAAAAACGCTGCACAATTTTGAGTAGAAAACGGAGCATTTTGTTTGTCTACACACACAAATTTTTTTTAATTTAAAAAGTTCCTGTGTTTGTTTTTTCACCCCCTATAGTATCAAAAATAGTATCGAGTATCAAGTACCATCTTTGGGATCGAGTTTGAAATTTCAGTATTGTGACAACCATACTGCACACTGGGCTTTGTATTAACACATGACTAAGGGTTGGTTTCAAAGGAATTACCATTCGCATTAGTATTTTACCCATGTTGTGCACGTTAAATATTCTGACTACTTCTGACACTGTAGTGTCTCGGTTCTAACCACAGTGATGAAAGGTTTCACTGCATGTTATAAATAAATGAAGTGAAAGCTTAAGCAGGTATTCCCAAATAAAGATCAGGGAAAGTTTGTGGTCAGTGACAAGCAAACAACAAGTTAAGGGTCATATGGTCAATCGATAGTGATTTCGTCATGTGAGCATATGCAGATAACACTTGGAAAAGTGTGACCAGCAAAAATGAGAAACCTTGGAATGGTGGAGTACAAATTTTTATCATACTTTAATTAAAAATGAATTCTGTATCATTAAAATATGCCATCAGTTTTGCAATTCTCTATTGACGGAACAGACATCCTGATGCCATTTAAAACACATAGAAAGAAATTGCAAGACCATCATCCTCTCATATGAAGCTACATTCAGAGGGGACCTGAAATGGCCACATGTGGTGGGGTTGTCCCTCAGATTGTGCCTCCGTTTCTCTGTCCATATTCCTCTTCACAGTACCTATGGTGACATGGAGACAGTCGGGCACCCTCCTCGCTGCCCTTTCATCTCTGGAAAAATCGAGCTGTTCAGTGCCTTCCCTGTGCATGATTGAACCCCCTTTGTAAATACCACACCGATCTCATGATACACGTCCACATGGTGCCATGGCAACCTTGTGGTTGCCCAGTGAGCTGTAATGCGCAGAGCTGCGCTGATATCTCAGGGCCTCTGTTTTGCTTCTGGACTCAGGCACAGGGCAACAACTAAAGTCATAACCACAAACAAAATAGGTTGTTCAGAAAGGGCAGATGTTGGCCACGCTACATGATGGTTCCCTTGTGTTAAAACACATGAGCCAAGATCTAGGCAAAAGGCCATACAGCTGATTTATTACAGAAATAAAAACACAAAATTCCCCCTCTGTATAACCACTAAAAAAGCCTACTAGCTGTAGGATTGTTTAGAGTGCAAGAGAATATCACTGAAAGAAACATGATTGAACCAACAAACATGAGAATAAAACTAAAGCTGATACATCTTAGCTGCATCAATTTCCCCATCAGCTGCAAATTCCCTAACTGTTTTTGGTAGAACATTTTTTCTTTAAAAACCAAATAAAAAAACAGTCAAAATATGATTCTTCATTTGTTAAAAGCTAAGGTGTGACTGTGCGTCCCAATACATTGCTCCTGATGCTCATCCAGCTTTAGAAGAGATGTCCAAAGTTCAGATCTGCCTTGCAGACATATATTCTTACCACAAGAAAAAGGGTGGAAGAAAGGACCACTCCATGGCCTTCCAAAATGACTCAAGTCTCAATTAAAGGCATCATGAAATCTTCTCTGATTTTCTTGCCAAAGACATGCTCACAAGAGCACAGCTTTTCTACGGGCTTGAGATCTCCATGTTCTAGAGGTTACCCAAGATTTTCCCCAGCAAATTTCTAAATCTCCTCATAAACAGATGCTGGAGGTGGTCAGGGTCAATGCAGACAACGACTGAGAGTAAAACTCCTTCAATATCAGCTTCCCTGACCCTGCTCCATTATACCATTATACATCCTCCATATTGGACCTTGCGTCCACACCCACCCTCGAGTGTGTTCCACAAAAGATGTCACCTAGTATAGGTGTTAGTTCTCTACAGGTGTTGGGTTCTGCTGTTGGGGTGGAGTTCCAGGTGGCTGACTGACAATCACCTGCACCACATAGTCTCTAGAGATCTTCAGCTCCTCTAGCTTCATCTTATCAGTGAGTGGACGGCCCGAGAAGAACCATCGCTGGCTGCCAGCTGCCACACCTTCCTGGGCTTGCAAACGCCGCTTCATGTGCTGGACGCTGTCGCTGGTGCGCACAGCCAGCCGCAGGTCACGGCCTGTGGAGAGTCTCAGCCGTAGCTGGCACTCCTGGCCTTCGCTGGTCGGTGCCTCAGGGACATCCAGCGTTTCCAGCTCGCTCTTCTCCTCAATCATGTTGACTGGAGGAGACAGGCAGTAAACGGGAAGCTGGTATCGGTTGCCCAGCTCATCGTAGCACTCTGTCAGAGCACCTATATGGGAAGAAACAGAGACAGGGACTTTAGAGCAGCACAGTAATGTCTTTGAGCACAATAAACTATTGGTCATTTATCAGAATAAACCGGTTTGTCAATAATGAGGATTAACAGCTTCCATCCTACAAGGAAATGATCGACAGTCTGTTCTATTTAAGCAATAAGACATGACAGGCCAATGGTTTCATCATGGGTATTATAAAGTAGTGTTGTAAAGCAAAATGCAGTCATGCGCATATAATAATTATGTTTATGAGATAATTCCCAGATCCAGATTTTAGAACCAGAACTGCTCTGGCTTACAACATTAATTAGCTTGGATATAAATGTGTACAAATAAATAGATAACTATAAAAACTATAAAAATAGGTTGGTCAGGTGCAAATTCAAAGATATCAAGTAATTTGTAGGAAGCTTTACAAAGAGAAGGAATTTAGATTTAGGATTTTACGTATGTCCAGAATGACAGCTTATGTATTATATCAAGAATGCCTTCATGACCACATCTTGAGGCATCCACCTTACTTACAGTATGTATTAGCTAAGCAGTTGTCTCCTGGATTAATAAGTTTCCTCTGGAACCAATTATGTTTTCTGATTCTGATTTATGATGAATTAACTTATGGTTAATCCCAAAAAACTACAAAAATAAGTAATAAAATAAGAATAAAGAGTAAAATACATAATACATTGACCAGTCTATTTCCACTCTCCCTGCACATCTGCAATAGAATGTAAAAGCTGGGAAGCAATAATTCAGTAGAATGAAATTTTTGAACTACCGCAAATATGAACCGAGAAGCCCCCTGACATCACTAAGTTTCTTTTTTTCTGTCTTTGGAAGTGACATAATATTAAAACTGGCCCAGTAGAATCATTTAAATAAATAGTTTCAACAGTGGCATCCTATCTATTTATATATGAGACACATCAAATGGCTAAAGTAAATCTACAGATGACAAAAATACAGTGTTTATCCTGAAGCTGCAAATTCTCGATTAGGGAATGGTGCTCATTCGCTAGTGGTGATAAGAAAAGCCATTTCTTATACAGGAGAAACTTCAGTGAGAGCACAGAGAAAGTACACCAAAATGAGCAAAACATAAGCCAACGCAATCCTGACTTCTCATTGCCACCATCTTAGTAAAAGTTCTCCTTTTCCATTCCCCAAATGAACGTTTGATGAAAACCGTAATCAACACAATGCATAAGGTCATACTGAATTTCCATCTGCCTGAAAAATAATAAAAAAAGGGCAACATAAAAGAGAAATGTAATTTCCAAGCCAGCTTGCCTCCATAATCTGACTTTCTAGTTTCTACTGCCAATGTTCTGACAGTGACCTCAGAAAGACAAAAAATAGGAACAGTGACAGTGACTGACATATGACTCCAAAGATGTGGCAACACCCTTTTGATTGATATTTCATCCTATGGACAGATCCCTAACAAACTCTGTCAGACATATTAAGTGCTTATGTCAGTCAGTCTGACACCCACTGTGAATGCAAAAGTTACTTCAGCACCAACGGGCCTACACAGTGGCCATTTTACCAGTTACACCTACCATTTACAGTAGGTGCACAGTTACCATCTGCTGCTTCTATCTCCCTCTCTTACTCATGTACAAACAATGTCGGCCTTATAACATGATCTCATTTTTGAATTGGAGAGTAAGAATTTACACAATATTAATACACACAATATGAATAATATTACATTTATATAATATTAATTTTGCTATTACAGTATGCTTACAGGTAACATTTTCAACTTTTCAAAAACAAAACTTTTAAAAAAAAGTTAATACTGAACCCTAAGAAAATATTTGTTTGTCAAAAACTCACACGCACTGAGAAAGACTAGGAAATGAGCAAAATAAATGTTGTTATTATACCTTTAATATATTAAAAGACACATTGGTTTTCTAACGTATTAGTAAGTGAAAGTGACCATTCTGTCATATGTGAACACACCACAGGACAAAGTGTGAACAGCATGAAAATCTTCCTCTGCATTTAACCCATTCACCAAGTGACAGAACACGGCAGAGCAATGTTTGCGGATGGTATCATGCTCAAGGGTACCTCAGTGGTGCCCCTAGCAGTATTGGGAATCAGACCCTCGACTTAACCACTAGACACCCTAACCACTAGGCAACCAACTGCCATCATAAATTCATCATTATGAAATGAAATCCAAATTATTCTAAAAAAAAGAATTGTTTTATTAAAACTGGTAAATGGAGCTCACTCCAGTTATTACAGAGCACAGATTTTTTTACCCACAGTGACTGGAGTTTAGATAATAAAATGACCATACTATATCTTTCTCTGCAGATGTTTACATGGAGGTCAATTTTATTCAAAAGTAAATGAAAAAAAATAAAATCTTCTAATAACAAGATCAAAACCATCCTCAAAACCAACCTCAGAGCATATATGCAGAGCTTGAATAGGAAATAAAAACCTAAACAATACAAAATGAGCTTTCCTTCTGCATTTTTAGTCGACATTTGTCTTTTCAGAGCACAATAACATGTTATCTTTTGCTGTTTTCATAAGGCAGTTCCTCAAATTTGTCAGACATGTGCAACGACATTGCTTATTAATGCACCAGAATTACATGGAAATTTCTTACGATTTGACACCATGGAGGAAGCTTATAAGGAATTTGGAGATTCTTCTTTTGCATTACCTCATGTGAACTTGAGACTATGCCTACATATTTTAACATATCTACTTTAAAAAAATCAAAAGCACACAGCATGGGCAAAATATTTAAAAAATGGAGGAGCATGTGAAGGCTGAAGCACATAGGCAAAGATAAGGAGGAAAAAACACTGGAAAAAAACACTAGCAAAAGCCAATTGAAATCCTCTGTCCCAGTTCAACTAATACCATAGATTCATGGTCAGGGTGCCATTTAGAAATGACTTTGAACCAAAGCTGACGCAGGTGTAATGACCACATCCTTTTCACCTAAGACCACACATGAAAAGTGAAAAGGTCAGTAAATGTTCTAGATCTGGATTTGTTTTTTCTGCTGTGAAAGACCACGAAAGTCTTCAAACTGCACTGCTGACTTGCACCTGTTGCATCTGTGGGTCTATTCAGTTCACAGGTTATCAACAATCTTCTAAAGAGCAGCTTGATGCTAAGCACTCCACCTGTCCCCATCAGTCCATATTCACATCAATGTTCCTAGGATTATGTACACATATTAAAGATGCAATGAAATTCTGAGAACCAAAAATGTTTCTTTCTGATAGAGAAAAAGATTGTAAGCCTGTTTGATCTTCAGCATTATCAGTGTCAAAACCTCTAACATCTCAGTGTTATTGTTAAGGAACAATAGGATATGTATTGTCAAGGACACTTGATTTCTTAGCATATGCTCTAGCCCAGTAGCCACCAACCTTTTTTGCGCTACGGACCAGTTTCATGTAAAACAGTATTTTGATGGACCGGTACAGATACAACTAAAAAGTGTTTTTGTTTTTACTTGTTTTTGCTAGCTGATGGGCTACTAAATGATTCACGAACTTGTGGGGTATCAAATGCCTAATGGACTGATAATGAAAACCACTGGGCTGTGGACCTTTGATATAGTCAACCTACTGTAATAATTTTGTTCATGTTTTATTTTCAGCATTTGTTTCTTTCGTCCTACTGTGTCCTGAATTTTGGTCTCAGTTTTGTCCAATGATTTATCATTTGAGTGCATCACCAATACACAAAGACACACTTGTATCACAGAATGTTTCCATTATTTGTAAGAAAATTGTATATTCTTTACTTTTATATTTTGTAAAGGTCCACTTACATCTAAGGTCTACAAAGGTTTGTTGTCTTTGGCTGCTATCACTCTTCCTCTGTTGTGTATATGGATTAAAAACAGACAAAATATCACAAGATATTACCAATTATAAGCTCCCACATGATGTTCTTCCAAAGGGGTCAGAGCAACAACAAACTCTGACGCACCATCATACCAGCTTCCCTCACTTAGCCAGAGATTCTACTCTGGCTGCTATTCAGTTCCCAGCACTGAGCAGAATGAATAAGACCAGATGGCTATAAACAATCACCACATCAAAAGCCTGGGAAGGCCTGCAGACAAGCTGGCTATGTTTCTGCCAATACATTACATGTGGGTACTGAGAGCCTCTTTGAGGTGTCCTTTATATATTCTCCAATTTGAACTGCTTAAGAGGCCAACAAACCTACCACCAAAAATGGGCTTATGAAGCACAATGTCTTGAAGGCTATTAAGGTCAGAAGGAAAGTGACAGTCGCATGGCATTTTCTGTGAGTGGCTCATATTTGAAGAGCCATATTTTGTGTAGTTCTGAGGACAATGAAAGCAGCAGTGATGCGGAGGGCAGTCCCCCACCCCCCAGCCCGCAATCCCTTTCCTTTAACTTAAACTCTGTGAGAGAGAAATTGTCTCATTGCTGACGAGACCACTGGTATTCACTATGACTGCACTTTGCTGAGGTTTCGCTTCCCTTGGTGGGGGGCTTGAGTATGACAGTGGGATTAAGTTTAGAATGGGCCACAAAGAGGAGGCCCGCTGAAACAACTCACTGACCACAGACCTACTTTTTCTAAACACATTCACTTGCATCCCTTTCTGTATTGAAATCTACAGAACCATTCTTATTCATGAACAATAATGCAAAAACGGAGTGCTGTGAACGACTGACATTTCACTGAACATTCCGTTAATTTGGTAACTAATAATCTGCCAATTACTTTCCAATTGTATTATGTATGACATATCCAG
>JBBPDH010000022.1:433168-444375 GCA_037974565.1 Clupeocharax schoutedeni
CCATAACAACAGAAAAAGCCCCAAAACCCCAAAACAAAAGCAGTGGCTAAGGTGCCACTGACCAGAATCCTAACAATTACCACCATGTAGTACTGTGGGATGACTGATTTTTGAGGAAAGTCAGGTGACAGAACATTTTTTATGGAACATATGGTCAAAGTGAAATAAAAAACATTCAGCTGGCTCTGGCTAATAGGCTTAAAAGGGAACAGAGATGCTAAAATCTCTTCCTTTTGTTTAATATTTCTGTTCATTATGGATCAGCCTCAGTGTGTTTATGTTGAACTATCTGGCCTAAAGCCATATTGCATGTATGTAAAGCGGCCCAAGAGGAAATGACTTCTTTATTTGCCTTTTCCTTCCTAGGCTCGGGATCTCTCGCCCATTCATGCTGTGAACTAGGAGAGCTTTACCTTTCTATAATTCATGCTTGTTTTCTTCTGTGTCCTGAATTTAATAGCTTTTTGGCAATAGAAACATGCGTATCTGGCCTGAGTTCAACCAGACATTAGCACAATGGGAGGCTTTGTTTGTATTTTTTATTTTTACCTGGATTCTTTAAGCCTAAAAACAAATGTATGTGACAAAACATTCAAACAGGCCAGGCCAGGATTAGCAAAACCTTGCTAAACCCTATTAACCTTTACATCAAGACTACATGGTGGAACAAACACTGAGCATCAGCTCAATCTGAAAATGCCAACAAGCATATAATAATAATAATAATAATAATAATAATAATAATAATAATAATAATAATAATGACACAACAACAACAATAATAATAATAATAATAATAATAATAATAATAATAATAATTATTATTATTATTATTATTATTATTATTATTATTGTTATTATTATTATTATTATTATTATTATTGTTATTATTGTTATTATTATAATCATTATTATCAAAGTGAAAGTGACAATCTGGTCATATGAGAACACACCATAGCACACAGTGTGAACAGCATGAAATACATCCTCTGCATTTAACCCATTCACCAAGTGAAGCAGTGGACAGCTATGAACACAGCACATGGGGAGCAGTTTACCTTGCTCAGGGTTCTTAAGAGGTGCTTAGCGGTCTTGGGAGACGAACCCGTGACTTCCTGATAACAGGGCGAATGTCCTAACCACTAGGCTACCAGCTGCCCCAATTATTATTATTATTATTATTATTATTATTATTATTATTATTATTATTATCTGTAGCAGTTGTTAGTACACAGGACATAATTTTTGTAAACACTTGCACAACTTTTATAAGCAAATAGGACAGAGAAAATATCAAATAAGACAAAGAATAGTTAAAAAAAACAGAGCTATGATTAAATCTCAGATTTATCTGATTACTTAACCTACACCCTATATGTTTTAATGATTCTGCCCTTGCCATTTTTCACTGACATGATGTCATTACCTCCTGTGATTGCATTTCTCTAAATAGGAGATGAAGGAAGAGAGGTAGAGAAAAACTCATATGAGATATTTTAAGTGATTCTAAGTGAACACCTAAAAGGCAACTTGTTCATTTCTTATGTGCTGTGGGTTTATCTTTTTGATTGATTCTCAGCACTTTGAGCTTTTATCTTTAATTGGCTAGAGTGCGGCTACGTGTGTTTTCATTATAGACTCATTTTCTGTGACAACGTGCTATCTGAATCCAAATAAAAAATGAATTAATTCGCTGCATGCTTTGGCGACAGAATGCATGAGTGTTCATCCCCAAGCATAATTTCTTCTATAAGTTGGTGACAGCTTCTGTCAAATGTTAGTCCAGTATAGCACAATTAACCTCTTGTTGACCTTTTACTGGTCATAACAGAGCAACCTAATGTCAGTTGAAGGTTTCTAAGGGCAATGATTCAGTGGCGCTTGGGTGCAAAACAGTAATTATTTGGGGAGGACGTCCAGTGGGACAGGGTTTCAGTCCTGATATGTCTAAAAATTATTTATAAAAACTACAACATAATTAGACTAAAAATTGTACACTCTATATTTGACCAATCATGACACTTGGGCTCCAGCATATTTGCTTGAGTTCTGTTTTGATTGAACAGCATATAGCATATAGGGGTGCTTAAATGACAGACCTGACTAAACAGTCCAGCATGGGTATGTCTCTGTTCTGCTATTTCCCCAGGATGACACATGTAACAAGTCCCTGACTCGCTGCTCTGCCTGGGCACTGACGCACGGGATAGATGACATACATTGCAGCGATGTTCGCCAAGCATCCTGTGGAAAGACTAGGAAACGAGGTTCTCATTTCCTCAACTGTCTTCACCACTTCTCTGTTCTGAGGGGTGTGTATGTGTGGGGGAAAAGGAAGGGTATGTGACTGTCTAGAGAGCAATATTTTGTGTGTGTGTGTGTGTGTGTGTGTGTGTGTGTATGTGTAGGGGTTTGGGTGTGTACATGTATGGGTGTATGTGTGTTTGTGGGTGTGCACGCATGTGGGCAGACTGAGCGAGTGGCTACAGAATGATGAAGTGTCACTTGAATATAATTTATAATTTCTTAACCATTTCCTCACTGTGGACACCTCTGCTGCTGTTGTGTTGTTGACTGGTGGTTCCACATACAATATATATACATATATATGCTTTGTCATGGCAGAAAGTGGACAGTACAAAGTTAAGACCAGCAAAAGATTAAAAAAACAATATTACAGAATAAAATAAAATACTGTGCAGTATAAAATGTACACAATGCAATCTAGAAATATAAATACGGACATCTGTATTGTAAAATGTATACATATATGTATATGTAAACTAAGTGTGTATATGCGAAAAAATAATGATTGCTCACCTCTCTCAAGCGAACTAGCTGGGTTTATTTAAATAACTGGCAGTGTGTATCTGCTGATCCCTTAACCTGCTCAAATCAAGAGGTTGATCACATCTTACGCACTCAGTAAATATTTTTGCAGGTGTACCACATGCATTTTTAACAGGGTGGTAAGACTGCAAAAGCTTGGGAAACCATATATTACATTTACAGTTACAATTAGACAAAGCTGAATACTGATGGTAAATTATTGATTATTCCCGAGCATGCTGACAGGAACATGATGTAGATCAGAGAATGACATTTGGACACAAGTCCCACATGACTCCCAATACTCAAAGGATTTATGACATCACAGACAAGAACTGTACAGGAGCAGAAGGCTATAAAAGCAGACTAGTGTGACTTTTAATGGTAGCATTAATTTGATTGGTCAGTGACTTTCACATTGAGCAAACACATAATTTTGATGTTATCAAATGTCAGATGTCTTTTTACACTGAATGGAGGGAAAATATGTATGCAGGACAGGACAGTACAGGAAATAAACACATTTTAGAAAGCTTGTTGCAGATCTCAAATGTAGATTATGTAAATGTAGATATGCCAAAGAAATGACTCATACACAAACCTCAGAACAAAGATACTATTTTCCTCCAGTAATGTAAAGCACTCAACACTGTATATACAGTATACTGGAAAAACACAAATAAACATGAAGTGGCTCACACACACACACACACACACACACACACACACACACACAAACACTCCCTCTTCCTCATAAACATATAGGTTGCACATGGATTCACTTCAGTAGTGTTTAGCAATGAAGAATTTAAGTCCCTGTAGTTTAGTCTTACATTAAAGTTTTGCCACTCTTCCTAAAGGAAGATATCTAGAGTATTACAGGACATTCAGCTTCTGGTTGGCTGCTGGTGTGTTGTGATGTCACCAGCTGCTATAAGGCTTTCGCTGATAGTGAGAGGCACATTCAGTCCTGGAGACCTCATGTGCTTGAACGCTGAGAGTGCGCCACAAGAGAGTTTGAAAGACAGACAGAGAGAGAGGGAGAGAGAAAGAGAGAGAGAGAAACAGACTGACAGACAGACAGAGGAGGAAAAAGGAGCAGGGACAGTGCAACCTGTAAGACCCATGCACTGTATAGTAGGTAACAACAAAAAAATTGGGAATTCTAAAGGATTATATTTGGAGAATTTTATGGGTTCCAGAGTAAAGAAGAATCTGAATAGGAAATTGTGAGCAGCTCTACTTTGCGTGAGTACAACTGCTGAATCTATGAATGAATAATTTGAAATGTCATATTTTGATTATCTGTCATAATAGAATTTATTCATGGACATTTTCGGTTGACTTTGGAAAGTGTCTGTCATAGGACTTTGATTCATGAGAACTTGCCTCATTCCATACTGGCTTTCTTTATTTTTATACTGTAGATCATGGAGCCAGAGAATCTGGACAATATCTCCATGCTCACAAATGTGTCCATGTGGCTAAACAGTTCATCTCCAGACCAGAATACCACCTCTCCAACTGAGCACAGTGATGCAGAAGTGGTGCTCCTGGGTATACTGATGGGACTTCTGATCCTAAGCATTGTCTTTGGCAATGTCTTGGTCATCACTGCTATTGCACGTTTCCAACGTTTACAGACTGTCACTAACTGCTTCATCAGCTCTCTGGCTTGTGCTGACCTTGTCATGGGGCTTCTGGTGGTCCCTTTCGGTGCCTGTTACATCCTCCTGAACACCTGGCATTTTGGCAACTTCTTCTGCCAGTTCTGGACAGCCACAGATGTGCTGTGTGTCACAGCTAGCATTGAGACATTGTGTGTGATAGCCCTGGACCGCTATCTGGCAATTACATGGCCACTGCGCTACCAGTCAGTCCTGACTAAGCGCAAGGCCTGCTGGGTGGTGTTGGCTGTGTGGGCAGTGGCAGGCCTTATATCCTTCCTGCCCATCCACATGGAGTGGTGGGTGTCAGATGAGCAAGAGGCACAGGACTGCCTGAAAAAGGCAGACTGCTGTGACTTCAATACCAATGCACCCTATGCAGTGGCCTCCTCCATTGTCTCCTTCTACATCCCTCTTGTGATAATGATGTTTGTTTATGGCAGAGTCTTCCAGGAGGCTCGGCGGCAGCTGCAGAAGATCGACCAGGTGGAGGGTCATATTCGAACACAAAGCTTTGGCGCGCAGGATGGTAACGAAGTGAGGAACCGAAGGACCAGGTTTTGCCTGAAAGATCACAAAGCTCTAAAGACCCTGGGTATCATCATGGGCACATTTACACTCTGCTGGCTACCATTTTTTGTGCTCAACGTGATAGCAGCCATCTGGAAAATGGACAATATAAAGTTGCCATTCAGGATTTTGAACTGGATAGGTTATGCCAATTCAGCTTTCAACCCCCTGATCTACTGCAGGAGTCCAGAGTTCAGGTGTGCTTTCCAAGAGATCCTGTCTCTGAGACGCTCTAACTTCTCCTCTGCAAGAAACAAAAAAGGATTTTTCTATGGCAGTCAAAACTGGGAAGCACAAATGAAAATCACCAGTTTAAGGCAGTCACCTCTTACTGACCGTGGAACTGGAAGAGTAGAGCTAAGTACTAGCTCTTTGGCTGTAAACAATTCCAACAAAAAGGGGAATTGTAATAAAGCACTGAAAAGCCATTTTAAACACTGAAGTACTTTTTGTCATCACTTTCTTCCATTTCCATTCCCATTCATTTAAATTACTTCATAAATATCTGGTAAGTGAACAAATTAAAATATAATGCATGTACATGTACATGTGGTGGATATGCCTCTATTGTAATGATTGTGGCCTTGTGGCTCAGATGGTTACCTACAATCTGCATCACAAAAATGTTTAGGTACAAGGTATAGCAAAACTTGAAATCTGAAATATGGTTATGAAATACTGGATACCTCTACTTCAAGCCTACCTCATGATACTTGTCTTCAGTGTAACATTTGTGTATGTCTCCAGAGAAACAGGTTTGCAATTCATGTGCTCGGAAAAACAAAACCAAACAACTGGAGCTCTTGAACCAGACTACACACATGGAGTCACATGTCAGTTTCTCACCTATCTCAAATTAGTTTTGCCTCTCAAATCTTAATGAACACTACTGCATTAAAGATCCGAAAACAATAGTTCTCTTTTAAGATGCTAGTTATATAGGGTCCTGGTAAAAATTATGGAGTGGGGATGTTTTGTGCAAGACAGACGTGTTACATTCCATTTAAAAGCAGAAGCTGTCTATAAGCCAGGGTCTTCTGTATAGCTCTGATTCCTTGTCTAAGGAGAAGGAAATCCAACCCTGTGATGAGGAGCAACAGGTGGACATTGCCGCCTGTGCTATAACCAGCTGCACTTACGAAAAGGAAAAAAGTGCCCAGCAATATTCAGACCTCCCCAGTCAGTGTACTTCAACCTTCCCCCCGTTAACATTTCCACTGTGTAATCATTTTAAGATTGCAGTTTACTTGCCTACAGCTATAAACAACAGCTTACTATATAAAACTAATCACTCTGGTCTGGTGTGGTTGGTCTGGTGTGGTTGACAAGAGCTAGGATGAAAAATGTGCATAGCACTGTTTACTATAAAGTATGTAGATATTTTATGCAAACAGAAACAAGTCATAGATTTTTGCGATCAAAAGCACTTGTTAAACAGAAGAAAAGGAAGGAAGCTTGTTCTACTTTATATTTGCCAGGAAAATAGCATATATTCCCATAAGTCCCATCAGAATGTGCACAGCAATGCATTTATACTGATGGCTGCATGTTCTTTGGGAAGTCTTTTCATGGTTCTTGTTGATGTGCAATGTTTACAGATATATTTGAGCACACTAGCCAAAGGGGAAAACAAGATAAAAAATAAAATCTTCTGTTACTATTCCAAAAACAGAAGACTTTGCATCTATTATAACCAACACCTATTCTAATGTTTACATCAGTTCTAATAAAGAGAATATTATATAGTCTGGTTACCTTAAATTACTTACATTACTTCTTTAAACAAATGTGTAATTATGTAATGAACTTGTGATGACAGTGCACTAACTAACAAATACCATGAGAGCAGAGGCCACCTTTCTGCTAAATTTGATCTTACTAGAGGTCCCTTCCTATGTGTGTGTGTATGTGTGTGTGTGTGTGTGTGTGTGTGTGTGTGTGTGTGTATGTCTGTGCAAGCATTATTTTGGCACAAATTTGCTGCTACATGTTTCTGTCTTCGAGCTTGGCTGGTTGGGAATCTGTTGACTGACTTGGTTAAATAATGTTTTAGAAACACCTGAGATGCTTGATGAGCTTGCACAGAGCGAATAATAACACATGGTGCTTTGCTATAGGTACTGTACTTGTTATGCTGGCAATGTAAGTAGGTATTTACACAATACTAAATGCTAAGGTATATGATGTATATACATTTCCCGTTGATAGACAAAGCTATTTGTGTGTGTATTTGTGGTACTGTTTAAGAAATGGTGACCTATTTTGTGTCATTCCACAAAAAAGATACCCTTGTTCATGATGCTGTACTTATTTTCACGGCACTACATTCATCACCAAAATGGAGCACAGTATTTTGTTTATTTATTTTTGTATGTCGAGCCAACTGCTGAATGTACAATGTGGAGAATTAAATATGACTGTTTGTAAACCTGAGGCTGAAATGTGGTCGTTACATGTGCAGAACACATTGCGCCCTCTAGTGATGCTTTGCTCTAAGTAATCGTTTCGTATTTCACCTCCTTTGGGTTTTTTTTTTAAAAAATCAGTTTGGTACTGAGGTCAGGGCAGGAAAAACTTAAGTCTGAGACCTTAAAATCAAAATCTAAAGTTCAAATACAATTATCCATCAAGCACCATGACCTATATCCCATCTCCTCTACCATTCTGGTCTGTTCCCCCTCAGAACCAGTTCTGACATGTGCTAGAATCTTTGCTTACTGATAGAAGCAGAACTGATAATGAATAAAAACAGGATGCAGTCTCATTTCAGTCTCATTAAGGTCCTAAAGGTTTAGTACATTTTTAGCATTGTATAACAAATTGGTACTAGAATTGCCAGGATAAATATTACAAAAATACATAAAAAGTATTTCCATACGGTTAAAAGTAAAATAAATAAAAGGCAGATATATTAATATAGCACTAAAGCATTGCTTAGGGATTCTGATCTCGTAGGGTAAAAGAGTTGTCAAACTGGTTATTTTCTGTAAGTGCAAATATTTAACAATTTTCTGAGACTACCTATATGATTCCAATATCATTGTGCATGGCTACTTAAATGTACTTTCCAGTTATTTGCCAGCTCCTGACTACTGTCAGATTCTCATAAAGAAATGAGTGCATCAATCCATCAATGCAGAGAAAGGAGAAATGGTCCTGTGTGGTGATGGACTTCTACAAACATAGTCATTGTGTTCAAATGTATGTAAACTTCTCTGAGAAAATCTAACAGAATTTCCCAAAATGGGGTTATGCAAAAGCTGATACATTCTTGCTCTCTAAGATTTTGAGAGCTTCATTTATCTGATCCATTACAGCTGGTGCTGAATTGCAAACATATAACAAGAAGCTCCCTGGCTGGATCTCTAACGAGCTGGAATGCAACATAAGTGTATGTGTAATAAAACTGTCTGACAGGCTGCTTACGTTGTTACATTGTTAGCTACTAAAGGGAACACAGCATCTACTATGTAATCTGTTATTCATTCCTGCATTCCTGTCCCCTGTTCCTTTCATGCTGTTTGTTATTAAATGGGAGTAACTTCAAAAGCAGACCATTACTCAAATGTTCAGTCAAATTTAACCTTTTGCCCCTGTTTGAATCGATTACTCTGCTCCTTGTTTATGAAAATCCTGGTCAATTGTAGAGGGCCTGCATTTATCTTCTCTGTGTGTCAAAGTTGCCAAAGGTGTCGGTGTGGCTTAGCGCTGCTTAAAGGTCACAAATAACCCATTCTCAAATCTTAGTATTAGGCTCTTGCCTAGCGATTCAGTTCTGATGTTTTTTTTTATGTTCTAGTTATCTTTCTTGTTTGAAAAATGATCAAACATTGACAGTTTGGGAAGTAAAAACGGTGGCATCTACTATGCAAAATAGAAACTGGTAATATATGCCATTTGTTTGTTTCCAGATTGTTGGTAAGATTTGATCTGGCAGATTTACACAAAGCTAAACATAACAATAGGTAACAAGATGAGAAAACCTCTATTATCTTAGATCGTTGTCTATTTGTCATATTTTTCTCTTATCCTTGTGTGGCATAGCACAAAGTAGGAGCTGTTACGGGGGCCAGGACCACTGACTGGCTGATTTTAATATTCTTACTCTCTAAGATTTTGAGAGTATTTGTACTCTGATATACATAACGCCATGGCATTTCACAAGAGAGACACTCAACTGAACTCAACTCAACAGATGTTTTTATGAAAAGTAGTCTTAATATTTGTGCAACACCAATGTAATTTATTTAAGATAAAATATTTTGATTGGGTTTATGACCCAATTATTCTTTAAAATTGATATAACATTTAAATCAAAATGGGCCATTTTGAATTGGGCTCTGAAACGGAAATGACTCAAAAGTTAATTGCTACACAAATACTTGGAAATTCCAAACAAAAGTGGATAAATTGCAATAAAAAAAGCTGATGCCAAAGCATATGATGTTACAATTAGATGTGCTTCTGTTAGATCTGTTCATATTGACCTTGTGGCATACAAAGGATGTAGGTGGACTGAAGCTTTGAGACAAATAAAGCTTTGTGGACAAAATGACTGTACTCATGTATGCTTGAATGTGAAGTTATCGGGCTCATTAATGTCTTACTCTATAAACCATTGATGTTGCCCACAGGCACTACTGAGAAAGCCTATCACCTTTACCCTACCAGCTCCAATGTATGCTCATCACTTCACCAAACATTCAGTATTTCATAATCTGAATTAAAAGCCTCCCTCAGGGTTTGTTGCCTGAGTTCTGAACACTTTATTTCAAAGTGCTTGAGGTCTGATCAACATTTCCGCAACATCTGTTTGAACTCAATGAATCGTAAGTTATAGTCATGTCTAATGTATGGCTTTAAAGCTGCCACTTAGAAAGGTAGACTTCTTTTTGTTATCATTTGGTTGACAATTTTTCTATGTTACCACTAGATTTTGCAAATAGGACAAAATCTAATGTATGTATTTCCCAAAACAAGACTGTATAAACACACTAACTTTGGATCAAATTCAAATAATAATAACTAAATTCTTGTACTTATTTATAAAAATATATATTTATGATTTAACATTTAGAATCTAGGCGGAAGGAATTTCAGTTACCTACAAATAATAAAACTTATTTTAAGTAGAGGGTTTTGTGCTTGTGAGTGTTCATGTTATATTGCTCAGAGGGAGAAAAATTGAACTTATGCCGCATACAACATGGCATTCATCTCCTTTATCGGACACAACACCCAAAGGCAGCGAAAACCCATTCATGAATTCTCCTTTTCTATTCTGCTCAAGCCTTTCCCTCACAACCCCCCCCCCCAATGGATCTATCATCCTAGAATAAAACTGCTGAGAAAATTACACTACCCCCTCTCAGTTTTGAGCTATTCATAGACGTTTTTCTGCATAAACGATTTTGATAAAAACACCCCTCCCTGTAACCTCATTAGAAAGGCAGATTTAATCATCCCTCAAAGAAAAGTTCTTTGGAGAACCTAAAAAAAAGAGATTATCTAAAAAAATGTGATTATTGTACAGTGAAAGGTCACAAAACAAAATTGCTATGAGCAGGACCTACTGGGCCAATGTTAGCTGTTCTATCCTGTCACCAAGTGCCAGCACAGATCAAGAGGGAAATGATGGGTACACTGTGAAATAGCAGACTGCAGAAACTCTATGTAGCCTGTCACTGATAAAACCCATAATGACGACATGAGTGTTCTCCTGATGAGTAGGAAGTATACAAAGGAATGTTGGTTTCTCATGGTATAGAAAGCTTCCTCATGGGTTAGAAAGTATTCCATTATATTATAAATCTATATAAAGATTGAAGCACATTGTTACCAAAGTGCACCCACATTTTGCCTTGTTACCCACGAGCACTACTCCCATTCTTTCATTGGTGGCTTTTTAAATGTTGTCTTTGGACAAAAAGGGACTACGCAAACAACTGCTGAGCAAGGCCATTTAATTTTAAGTCACACCAAATAATTAGGGGTCCAAGCACGAAGTGCGTAGGAACCCTATTGTTTTTCTCCTGATTTTTTTTTTTTTTTTTATTCTTCCCTTCGTAAAACTCCGACCAGGGCCTAAACCGTACAAGTTTTGTAGAAACCCTTTGGGGGTCAGTTTAGGTCTGCGCGCGA
>JBBPDH010000022.1:460636-470696 GCA_037974565.1 Clupeocharax schoutedeni
TTAACCCATTCACCAAGTGAAGCAGGGGGCAGCTACGAACACAGCGCCCGGGGAGCAGTGCGTGGGGACGGTACCTTACTCAGGGTACCTCAGCAGTGCCTAGCGGGCTTGGGAATCGAACCCGGACTGTCTGGTCTCAGGGCAAATGAGCACATTCATCAATAAGTGACCTAGCATTTGAGTGTACCTATTAAAGATGTAATAGGTGGCTTTATCCTCACTTGGGACAGTGAGGAATACGCCAATTTGTCGCTGTACTTTCTACTTTTAAAAACACCTTAAAAGACACAAAGCAAGACAGTCCTGTCTTAAGAAATCAACAATATGTCTCCCATGTACCATTCATATCTAAATACATTCAGGGGCTGTTTATATCGGTTTACAGAAAGGGATTTACAAACTCTCTCCACTCTGCCTTGCTGAGGTATGTCTGTGCCTAAGCTTGGTTTCAATATGGGGCAAAGATAACACTCCTCCAGCAGGGATTCTGATGGTTCTTTATTCAGGACCAAGGGTAGGGAGGGAGGTATATCCTTAGTAATGTGTCATGGTTATAATCAAATTCAGATTGATTATACAAGACATTGCTATGGTCTTTTCTTATTTCTGCTCTTTTTTTCGGATTTGCAACCTGTTAACCTATTATTCCCCCTTGCTAACCAGCAGCCCTTACAAGAACAAAAGAAATGTAAATAAAATAACAAGGTAGATACCTGCAGCAGATTTTGTATATAATTCAAAATGGAAAAACATTTCTCTTTACATTGTGTTTTTTTCTGGTAAAAGTAATGATTTACCATTTGGGGACTAATCAGTTCAAAGAAATACATCAATCTGAAAAAAAACCAAATGGAACCGTTAGTCCACAAATGGCAAATGAAAAGACTTCTGCATTGTCCTTCTTTACTGTATAAGCCTTTATTTGTAAAAAGTCAGTTGGTTAATTATAACCCGTTTTTTTGTACCACATACTGTTACATTTTGTATTAGTAAAAAACACATTTGCTCAAACACCTAGAAAAGCTGACTGACACCATTACATTAATCGGCACTGACAAGAAAAACAAAGAAAGAAAAAAAAAAATCACAACTTTTATACTTTACAAATGTTGAGGTCATGAAGACAAATCATACCCCCAAATGAATCATAACACTGTAAGATATAAACAGAAGCAAAAACAAATGTTTAATGTAAACAGAACCAGTACTACACAAAAACGAAATGCTGTTTTACTCTCAGGGCAGGATGTAGAAGTAGAAATATATTTCCTTTCTATGAGATAAGAGTTAATGATTCATTAAAGAATACAACAAATACAGGCAACTAGAAATGAAAACAAACAGTACTGAATAATTTTCTCTCCAAATCACTTGTGGATTGTTTGCCTTTAACACGTTTTCTGTTTTTTTTTTTTCTCCGTCTAAGTGGGCATTTTTTCTTACTTTCACAGTTTTTTGGAACAAAGGTCATGCTAATTGAAATATTCTCCTGAACCAAACAACTACTGCTCAGCAAAATAAAATGTCACTAAGCCAACCCTTTTCTCTCTAATGGTTTAAAATGACCGATACCAATAGCCCCTAATCTAGAGGCATGTTACTTGGCACAGGCAATAAAAAGAAAAAAAAAAACGTTCTGGTGATGCTGATGAGTATTTAAATCCTAATCACTTCTAAGAGATGTGTCTATCCTGTAAAAGCAAGAAAGGTTGACAATGTGCATTTCCCTTATTTTTATTTGCTGTTAATGGTTTGTCACTTGCACTCCTGTTTCTCTTTTTCTGCTCTTTTCTTCAAGTTTTACAGGGTTCAGGTGCGATCTCTGCCACCCCCAAGAAGTGCAATATAAAAGCACATCAACATTTAAATCTTGCATGTGAGGGAGAACATGTGGCCAGTTTAAAATACAAAAGAAATATGAAAATAAACCTTTTGGGGAAAAAAAAAGTCATGCTAACCAAAACCAGTATCTTTTTGTGTTGTTGCTGTTGTTGTTGTCTTTTTTTTCCTTTTTCTTTTTTTCAGAGGTTTTGTTTGCAGAAGTTATGCAGGTGCTGCAAAAGCTGTCCATGCCAGTCGCAGTGAGGCTAGCTGTTACTACCAACTGCCCTGTTTAGTTACATGCATTAAGAAATATAAGTGAAAGATATCATATTTACAATACAATTCACATGTAATTACACATATACACAAGAGGCAAGAAAAATTCACATTGAAATCAGTTTTTGTATTTCCTTTTTCTCGTGTTTTGCAGTGAAAGACAAAAACAATATACTCAATTAAAACCTCTTTGATGATTTCTAGTGTTCATGTCAAAGGCATGAGAATATCGAGGTGACTCATTAAAGTGTTTGGAATGGATGTGAATGAAGTGCATGACAAGACTGACGTATGTCCTCCATTGTCACAGGACATTTTTCACCACGCCCATCCCTGATATTATATAAAGCTCTCTCTCAAACATTCTCTCTCTCTTTTGCTCATGATCTCTCTCTCAAACACACACACACACACACATACACACGCGCACGCGCACAACTCTTGCAGTGATTATTAACAAAGAGATAAAGGAAATCAAAATCTTCCTAAACCATTAAGACATCTAACATTTCAGTGAAGTGAATCTAACACTGTGACACATTCTCCAAAAAAGGCCAACAATCATTTCAGTGACCAGAGTGCTACCTTGACATAATGTCATTCGTAAGTCTCAGAAATAATATGCTCCTCATATGAATATTGTTTTCAGCTTGGCATGTCCATCATTGCAGAAGGGAACCATGAGGACATGCGCTATGATAACTGATAGCCACACTAAATGATAATTACCCCTAAAAAAAACAGGGTGTAAGTCTTACACACTCTAAACAAACCTCGATTTGCTGGGTAGTTGAGCATCAGTAATTTGTAATTTTCTCTCTAACTCACAGTTTTATGGTATGCAGAATGACACAGCTCTCAGACACCAGGGTTGAAGATGCTAACACGATTACCAACTTGCCATCAAAAGAAGCTAATGATCTTGCTTCTCAGGACAGTGTAGACCACTGGAGTTCAGCAACTACTGAATTTTAAGATTTGCTCTTAGCAAACCGAACAACATTATAGTGGCACTATGTGATTAGGAACAAAAGTGAAGGTTTTGGGAAGCTCATTTCTGAAGCTTTGTTACGAGTGGGTCCGCTCTTTTTCCACTATTCAATAAACATAAGAAATTTTTAACTGAATAAAATGAAGCCAAGATAAACAAGACAGACATGACTACAGTGGTTAATTAATTGGCAAAGACTGCCACAAGACAAACACCTACTTTTCAGCCTGGTGTTGCTACATGTTCAAGCTTTCTGGCCAGTTGACCACTGTAAACTAGCATATCGGTCTTTAAAGTAAGCAGTTAATTTCAGCACTAATGACTATAAATGTCATGTTCAGTTTTAAATGCTAATGTGATTTGCATTAAGTCACACACTGGGAAACATACTCAGCTTTATATGTTCAGCATTTGTATGTACAGTACTGTGTAAAAGTCTTAGGCTCCTGTGCAAATAGTTTGAAGTCATTTATATCAGCATTGGGCTTTTTTTCTGCCAGCAAAAATCGCTGAATATTAGAATAAATGCAAACAAACAAAATAGCAGTTAAAAGGTTTAGGATTTCTTTTTCCTAAAATTAGTTTTTGTGAGCTGTTATAAGAACACAGGTTTGGATCCAGGTTTCTGCTCAGGGCCTCCAGTCATTGGGTGGATTAATAAAATTCCATAATCAACACCTAATTTAATCTACTGAAGTAAAAATAGCCAAACCAGGTATTTGATGGAGCTGCAATAAAACTGGACTTCCATGAGGAAAAGGTTCAGTGAATACTTTGCCACACATAGAACCACCATTTACTGCATTAATGTTGTTTGTATTTGTTGTAATGTAAGTGTTTAAACACTAAATTAACACCACTGCCTAAACAGGTTTTAAGCATAATTTGTGCCTAAGATTTTTGCACAGTACTGTATGTGTTTGCCTGGCCAGGGTGTTTGCTTTTTGCTGTATATTCGCAGTAATGTTTTATTTCACGTGTCTTATAATTTTGGTAGTATCAACAACAGTACTGGCCTATGTCGGCATCAAACACCTATCCAGGGATTTACATGGGTTAACTAATCAGATATCTAAATTGGATTTGTGCTACTTTTCTGGGAAATAATTTGACCTTTACAGAGTACTTACTGTTATACATATGCTAGATTAGATTACTCAATAATGGAATGGAAGCTTGTGTTGTCATGTTTTCAGCAAGCTGTACTGTCACTGTTGTTCCTCAGTCTACAACTGATCGGTGACTGATCAACATTTTATCATGATTATAAGTGACTACCGTGACCATTAAGGCTTGAATTGACTTGCTGCATGGTATTTGCATTGTATTGCTCTGGTAATATACTCCATGCGTAAAAATGTTTTTTTGTGATCTCATTAAGGCAGATCTTGCAGGGCAATAAACGATGCCCAAAAACCAGCATTCTACCGAAAATGTGAAGTTTAAGATCACTATGAATTAGCGCTGGTGCTACAAGAATATGCTGATGAGCAACAAAATATCTGGAGATGACATGCTTACTGGCTTGACAAACTGCAAAGCCAAAATGCTTATTCTCCACCTTGGTTACAATAGAACAATGTAACACTGCTATGCAGCAAATCTTAACTCTGTGCACTGTTCAGGCTTATGTATCGCAGAGTAAGAGTGCATAGAAACTGCAAATATAATGGGACATCACATTAACTAATCAGTAATTGTACAGACACAATAGAAACCTATACTGCCTGTACATCTAAGGATTAAGCCATGTTAAAAATATGAACTACATTTACTTAACCTATAGAAGTTTCTCCTTTGAAAAATTCATTTTAGCCTTCAACTAGGCTTAATCTGTGTATATTCACATATTAACAAATTGGACTAGCTACTTCAGAAAAGTTCCTTTCTTTACAGACAATCTATCAAGCTACCGAATGTTTCACTTTGTTTTAGGGTCAGCCACTGAACAAGAAATACTGTACCTTAATTTTCTAGCTGATTGATAAATCTACAGTGCATTTTATCAGATGTAAAAATATATTTTCTCCTTATTTGTCATGTTGTGCATTCATATTGTTTAAAGGCAGGGGCATTCAAATGACATGAAAGAGAGCTTGTATGTGTGCATGCTACCGAGCACTCAGGCAATGTTCACGTTTGCAGTGGCCCATTACCCTGTTTCCCTCTTTCTGAAAATATCTTGGCATTTGCTTTCCAAACTCATGAACCCCATCAATCACTTGATTTCAGTTAAGGTGATGGGAGTTCCCATTCTTGAGGTACCTATGTTATGTCCATAGACTGCACTGAACTAAGTAAACATACCAACTAGTCTATGTCACACACATGAATTATTTCACAGTTATAGTAATTTTTTACTTGTCAAGTGTGCGTTTTACCTTTCAGATTAATTTTTGCAGCATATTGAATGGCTGCTTATTGTTTTCCTAGGCCTACAATACAATATTGACTTGTCCCAAAGTTTATATTCCAGCTTGCGCTTAGTCCCAACTCACTTTGGTATATATCCAAGGACTAATATGAAAGACATTTTAAGCCAAGCTGTAACAATTTCAAAAACTCTACTTGACGGCCTGCTCGGAAATTTTCTTGTTACCTTACGTCCTTTGCTTCTCAAAGTAAATGTAGCATATTGTCAGCAAGTCCCTTTCTATTAGTCCTAGATGAGCCATTTTAATATACAGAATGTTACAGTATGATCTGGGATAGTTGAGAGCCAGGGGACTGTGCTGAGCTCTGAGGACTGAGACCTGCTCAGAATGTCCTCTACCTGGACTACAGCAGAGTTCATGGCTTTCAATCCACCATGTATTTAGTAGGTCCACTGGACCTCATTGCTAACAGCCTACCTAAACACCCAGTTCTGCAAACTGCATCCTCTACTTTCTTGTTGACCCAACCAACACTGTCTTGTTGATGTCTGTCTACATGTGCAGCTTGAGCAGTTTAAATGCAGGGGCTTTAAGTTGGGTGCCTTTGAACATGGACTGAATGGAGCTGTGGTTGGTGGGTCTGTGGATGTACGGAGTTTGAAATTATTAGCATATGTAGCAGGCTCAATGTGATCATGTAGAAATGGACAGAGGTCTGACAGAGGCTTTGCAGCATGACATGGTAAATGGAACCGTAAATAGATGTGGCTAATTGAGACAGAGGAAATAAAAAAAGTGGATTATGGATTATAGGCCTTTTTGGTTGTCACTTCAGTTCATGGCTTTTATCGTACATCTCCTTTTGCCCCGTAAAAGACTCATAAGGTCTTTATTCCTGATCATGCTGATGTCATCAGTCTTTGGGATTGAATTCTAAGATGTGTAACATCAGGGCTGTGGGTGGGTCTGTAGTAAGGTGAAAGGTCAAAGGCTGCTCCGCCCTCTTTGACTTCAATGATCGACTGAGGACACCTCCTTTAGGTTTCATACAGGCACGTTATAGGAAGCAAAAAACAATGGTGTGAATTGTTTTCAGGATGAGCCACTACAATGAGTGAGTTACTACATACAATATCAGGTCACACTGTGGACTGATCGCTTGACTTAAATATGAAACAGATTTAAAAACAATTACTACCCCTCCTGTTTTAATACACAATGTTCTTTTTTTCTTTTTTTCTTTACAACATCATGTAGTTGATGGACTTATTTCAAATCCAAGCTCTCACTGACAACTGTAGCTCACCTTGGTCCCCCTCATGTCTTCAGACAACACAAAGCTGTATAAGGTGTTCATGAATGCTGTATCTACAAAACAGATGTATTGCACTAAGAACAAGAATAAAGCAAGTTTACAATTATACTACCTAACCATGTCAATGAAAATACTGAGTGAATGTACACTTGAAGCATTTTTTCCCTTTTCTTAAAAAAAAACAAAACAAACCAATAAACTAAATGAACAATTCATATCTGTGGCTCATTATCTAGCAATGCGCTAACTCTAGAACTCCTGAACATTTTTCAAGACAAAATTATAGCAACCAGAGTAGTCAGAATCCTTAGACCCAGAATGAAAAATAAATACCCCAAAACTGCTTGCAATAAAACATCATGAATAAAGAAATGAAAAAAAAAAAGGCTCTGGGCAGGACTTTGTGGTTTCAGAACGCGGGGATGGCCATCCAGTGTAAACCATTGACCAGAGCTTTATGTTTGAGAAAGAGAAATGTGGTCTTTCACAAAAAAAAATTAAGGGAACCAACACATAATCCAAAAGAGGTTGCTGTACAGTGTAGAAACGGACAGTTCCGTAAGTCCTTTCCATGTTAGGCAGATGAAGGTTAGGGAGGCGCTGTGAATGGGGTTTTCGGGGGATAGATGTTCTTCTTGGTTAGCGGCCAAAAGCAAACAAGCCACCCCTCATTTCATGAGCAGCAGTTGGGAAAGGCTGATTACAGTGTATGTCAATAAAAAGCCAATGAGATGCTCTGAAGTGTCCTTTTTTATCTTGCAATCTTTCTTTTAGCAAAAATATCATGCAGTCTTTAGTTCCAGGCCCTCTCTGGAGTGAAAAGGGGCAGAGGACTTTTCATGGTTGTATGTTGGTAATTACAGAAGGAAAAGAAATTCAAACGCTTCAAATGTTTGTCTCGAATTATTCTTAAACATTCAAGTCAATCTATATAATTTTTTTTAAAACTTTTTTTTTACATCAGAAAAGTTCTTTTGATTTTACACATGTATGTGTATATAGAAATATAATATATAGAAATATGCATATACATATGTATGAACTTTATCCTATATGTGTATACATATTTTCTCAATTGTATCAAAGCCAATTCAATGTGCTCTCAAAATATGGCCCATGTTTCCTAGATGGACGCGCATCAATTCACGTAGTACAACCAGTAGATAAGGTTGAAGAATCCAAATGTGATCGGGAAAATCACTCGGGACCACTTGTCAATGGTGCTAACATCCGTCAGGTTGGGGATTTTCAGCTTCAGCTTGGACGAGCGCCTCCGTAGCCGGCAATTAGCGCGGCTGCGCATGGCACTGCGGTCCAGCGAGTGATGACCAAAGCCGTCCCGCGAGGCCATGGGCTTGCGGAACTGTACACCAGAACTGTCGAAGGACATGACAGAGTTCCGCGAGTCGCTCACACTGCTGCCCACATCTGATGGCATGACCTCATTGTTCATCTCCAGGGTGGTGAGGAGAATGTTGCCATAGGCGTCAACCTTGAGGAGATTAAAGAAACAGAGATACAATTACCAGCGGTCACCTTTGCATCTTGGACAAAATTTTCAGAAATTGTGTCATACTGCTCATGCAAATGCAATGGTGATGTGATATCAGTTTTACTACAAAACACTACTTTCGCAAGGAACTAGAGAACTTTACAGAGCTTCGGCTCAGAATGTAATGGCTGACACACACAACACATTCGCTACTGGCATTGTATGACCTAAATCTGCAGTCTTGCAGCTATTATGAGTTCTAAATGCATGTACCCCGACTTTTCTTTGTTCCTCGAGATACAGATTTCTTCGTTGTGTATATGACCTGAGGGTGTTGGTTTGAAACGGCGCTGAAATGGAGTCCTTGCGATGTGAAAGAAAAGATGAAAAGAACATTAAAACGTCCATAAAAAACTTTGACAATCAAGCAACATTTTTCTAAAAATACAAAAATGCATAAACATGAGGGTCAACAAGAAAACCTTGCATAAGGCATGATGCTCTAACTTTCATACAGAGACAACTGGCTTCTTTCAATCTGACTTGTTAGAAGAACTGTCTCTTGTTACAAATTGGTTAAACTATGCTTGGTATACTCCCAGACCACTTTTAATTAATTACTCATAAATGATATTCAGTGACGTTCCGGGAAAGGAGCAATGATCATTAGATTAGAACAAACATCATTTAAAAATATTTACAATTACCCACAGTCATAAGCAGAATCAACACTTCTATAAAATGCACTTCAAAGGAACACACATGTCAACATACCATGTGTTTAGTGGCAATCTTCACCTAAAAGCGCTAGAATATTCTAAACTGTCACTAGCAGGTATAACCAAAGGCAAATTTTGATATATATATTGAAAACATTTGGAACTAGACTGACTAAAAAGACCAGTTTTTTGCTACATGTGCTTTCAGTACATTGTGTGGTGGAAAACTTCCCTTACTCTAATACTCAGTGTGATTATGATTAATTAAGCCAAACATGGGACATTGCTGCACTTAGACTACAGCTGTCTTACAGGCAAGAACCTGAGCGAATACATTCTCATATAGTTTTGAACAAGATGAGCCTCTCTTAATGATGAAAAAGTAGCTTCAATCAAATATAAGAAGCTATCGGTTAAGGAGAAGCAATGAGCAATGGGACTTCTGAATGCATTGCAGGTGGTGAAGCCAAGCCATTTGCTCAAACTGTTAAGAAGGGTCAAAAACCTGACACTTGCTAAACATGGCATGGAACATAATCTAAAACTTTAATCTAACGATCTAATGATTCAAATATTCTTCTAAATTCTGTTCTGTTTGGATTTCAGACATATATGGACTGAACAACCACGATGCATGCCAACCTGTTCTCTCAGACGTTTATCCTCGTAACGGGGTCGTTCATTGTTGGCTTTGTTAAGCCTTTCATTGATTTTCTTCTGCTGCTGGGGTCCTCGTCCGAAGAACACATAGTTTACAAAGGCATATTCGAGCAGGGCCAGGAACACGAAAACGAAGCAGCCCATGAGGTAGACATCAATCGCTTTCACATAGGGAATCTTTGGGAGGGTCTCCCGCAGGTGTGTGTTAATGGTTGTCATAGTGAGCACCGTGGTAACCCCTATAAGAGAGCCAGGCAACATGTCATTCATTCTTTTTCCTCCTTTTATTTAATTCCATATTTTTATCTGATTGATATAATATATACACTATCGGTCAAAAGTTTTAGAACACCCCAATGTTTCAAGCTTTATTTAATTGAATTTCAAACAGTTCAGGTCCAATGAATA
>JBBPDH010000022.1:480824-494410 GCA_037974565.1 Clupeocharax schoutedeni
TATTTTGTACTTGAGAGACACCATCTGCCGGAATCAAATTCCTTGTATGTGCTCGCTCACATACTTGGCCAATAAAATGATTCTGATTCTGATTCTGATTCTGAAAACAGATCTCAAAAACACTGACTATTTTACAGCAGACGGCACCTAGTCATCGCCTTGTTTCTGTTCCTTTACTTGTACAGTTATACCCCAGTTTTACGCGGACCAGGAGTCAAGGATTCAATCACATTCGATTTTTTAAAGACCCAAACTCATCTTTTTACGTGCATTTTTTGGAGAACCATCTGCATTTCTGCCACCATAAAAAGAAGAAGAAGACTGGCGCAGCATGCCTCCCCACCCTAAAATGTTATCTCAGTTTATTTAGTATTAGTAAGCTGTGCACTGTATAAACATAGAGATAGTAGTGAGAGTTATTTCAATGTTTCTTTTGTGTACGAGTCTTTAGCTAATGCTAAATGCTAACAGTGTTTCTCTCTTTCCCTCGCACACACCCATTCTCTCATGCACATACACATACACAAATAAACCAATATTTCCTACCTTGTCCCTGACCTAGGTGAGCAACAGCACAGAGTTGTCTTGTTCGTTATGAGTACGAGTCCGTGCATGCTGCCAATGCTAACCGCTAATGCTAACGTTTTATAAGCAATAAAGTTTTCTGATTATGATTATTTATTTACCTTTAAATTTTCTTCATGGGTAATGTATTTAACTGAGTTTAAAATTAAATTAAATTGTTCTGGGAGCATATTTGAGGGCATATTTTGAGTTTGGAGATATTTTATCTATAAAACAATAGAAAAAATATGAGTGTGGGTGCTGATGTGGTTCAATGGAGATGTTTACTACCGTGGCACATTTTCATTATTACATTTGTCATGTTAAATCACAGCAGCCCCCACCCTGGTTTTCATGGAGGTTTGGTGTAAATGAAATTGGGATTCACCAGTTTTCATGTTGGAGAGGGAGGAATAAAAACAGTAATTGAGGTTTGGCTCATCACCCTTCTCTGTCAGCAACATAGATGCATTCCCAAGGAAAAAAATTATAGTTACTTTGATTCTATACACAACATTAAAACCTTTGATAGATGAAGTGAATAGCATTTGAATATCTTATAATAATGACACCCTGGTGAAGACCAAGTATAGCAATATTCTCTAGTGACAATGGCCTTGTTTGGTAGGATAATGTGTTCTGGTAATGTGTGACAGGTTTAAGTAACATGGGAATGTGTTAAAATTGACTTGTGGAGTCCATGCCTTGACTCCAAACTTTTGGAGGCATGAGGGGGACAGAATATTAGTGAGGTGATTTTAAATGTTGTATATACAGATGTTTTCTCATAGTGTCAGGTCCTCACACTGATGCTGAACCTGACTTCTGCATATCTATTCCACATTCCCACAAATACCTCATGATACTGGTATTATCATTGTAATTACCTCTCAGTATGCCTGTGTGACTTTTTGAAGGTACCAATTTGTCTTGTTGGATGTCCTGTATTATGATTCTTTTGCTAGTTCTCACCCTGACTTCTGCCTTGCCCTTACTGCTGCTCTGTTCACACTTTGGATTGGTTAATTGTACCAATTTTATTAAATTTTTGATTGAATTTGATTTAGTTTGTATGCAAGACGATTCAGATTTCTTTGTTTGTGGGACTGCCTTCTGGCATTGGACTCTTGGTCAATTTGTAAATTTTCTTTTTTTTTTTTTTTACCTTTTTTGCATTTTAGAATAGAAGTCTTTGTATTCTGCATTTGGGTGCATTCTGCTCCATTCCTGACATGTGCAAGTATTTGTAATGTCAGGACTTTAATGAAATCA
The DNA here is from genome assembly GCA_037974565.1 of Clupeocharax schoutedeni. Taxonomy (NCBI): domain Eukaryota; kingdom Metazoa; phylum Chordata; class Actinopteri; order Characiformes; family Alestidae; genus Clupeocharax; species Clupeocharax schoutedeni. Next base: position 482,661 of record JBBPDH010000022.1, read on the forward strand.
GGAGTGCCTACTTCTGAGAATGAAATCATAAAAAGTTATAATTTATAAAATGATTATGTTATAAGTTAACATTTTTGGAAAAGGATAATTTTGTTTAAAGATAATTATTAGTTTTCCAAAATAACAAACACTGCAAATAAAAAGAAAGTGCATATTTACATTTATGATCAACAAAATGTATGATTTAAACAGAGGTCTTCATTCTTTTGCCTCTGAATGTAAGCACAAAAGTTTTTCCTCCCCTCAAATCTCATTATATGCTATGTGACATAATCAGTAGTAGCTTTAAATTGTGAAGATGGTTTGAAGTAACGTGACCAATACATAAAAGCTGTAACTGCAGTTTTCACAATCTTTCCAATATTTCATGATATTTTTTTCTAAATTGAGGGTTGCTCAAGTTTGTGGTTTTGAATCAAGAGGTTTCACTGTGAGTCTAAGAGTGGGGAAGAAATGAAACTGCTGATCCTCAGAGAGAAGTTGGAGTGATATGGAGTGTTTGTGGCTTCAGTACCTGTGTTTAGCTGTATCGTAGCTGGGGTCATATCAGCTTTAGGAGGAAATTTAGGATATACTGGAGACAGGAGCCTATTCAAGGTAACTTGTGCAGTCACATTTACATTAAATATCATTCTGTGTCACAAGATCCTCAACAAATTTCACTTCAACAGAAATTCAATGTTCTTTTCTGAATTTTTCACACAAAAATGTCTCCATAATGCAGATAGGTACTGAGGAAGTTGCTCTACTCCTGTTCAAAACCTTGTACTTCATGTGAACTGGTGATTGTAAACACTCCATCAATTCCTCCTAAATATCATTGCATTTGCCTGTGATAGCTGGAGAAGTTTTCAGCTTCTGTATATCTCACCAACAGGTTTAAAATTTATTTGGTCTCTATCCTAAAAATAAATGGTCTCCCCCATTCGAAACACAAAAAAGTTTGTGTGTGTAATATTTATCAGATACGATTTATCTGATCAATTGTATTGTATAAGTCAAAAAGTAAACAGTCCAGTGCACCATGCTGTAACACTGCGGTTGGAAAATGAAGAAACTTAAAGCTCGAATGCATCTCAAACTACCATGAAACGTATATATGTGCCTTGAGTCAGCAACTTGAACACCTCAGAAATGGCAGTCATGCAATAGGCCAACAAATGTCAGATAATTTTGACATATATACCAATTAACCAGGCAGATTTTGTGATCAGATGATTTTGTGCATTGTTGGATAAAGTAACAGATAATTTGCACTGAATGCTGTAAGGGCACAAATAAGTTGTGCAGAAAATAATTACAAAGGTGGCATAGTTTAATTTTTTGTGGATGTGTGGTGGTCTGAGATTACAGATATGAAGCTTAAAGACTAATGACCAATAAAACAACAGGGTTATACCTCATAAAATATATCATCACACATCAGTGCACTAGCCACCGTGTAGTGAGAATTTCTCTCAGGGGACCCTAAAGAGCTCAATCCAAACTCTAGTCTAAAGGACTGGCTTCACATCAGCTCATGTTGCTTGACTTGGTGTTTCTTCAAAGCCCTGTTTACACTTTATCATTTCAAATGTCTTGGGTGCCTAGATAATTACTATTCCAATATGCATATGAAGCAGACATCTTCAGGCACATTTTAGCCAAATATTAAAAAATGTAAATCAATACCCAATACTATGATGGTGCTTCCCCCTGCTGTACTGTTAATATTTGTTTGCCTATTTTGCCTGTCTTTGTTATGATTAAAGCACCAGTTTGGTTAATCTTTACCTTGTCTTGCTATTTATCACCACTTGGCTACCAGTGTGATGAACTGACTTGTACTAGATATTGCAAAAGGCTGTTTTCTTTTAAACAGTGACTACTGACAAAGAAAAACTGACAGAATTATGCAGAATTATGATTCATTTTCCTATAGAAAAGAAAGAACACCAACAAAAGACCACTGGCTGTGTGTGAGATAATGTACACAATATAAGCACAAGACTCATATGCGCCCCAGTGCATGCAGTTAGAGTCTAATAAAGAAACTTGTTACCTTTTTTTACTAGGTGTGAACAAGGTCTTTGCCTTGTTGTACCTGATAACACATTTGGTCCTTAATACTGATCAGATTTGATTTGTAAGGATTTGTAAGTATGTATTTTTTGACTGAGAGAACTGCAAATTGCTGGCATGTTTAAATGGTAAACATTTGGGCATTTTCCACTGAAAGTGTTTGGAAAACCACTGAAGTTTTTCTGGCTCATGAATAAAAAGTTAATTTTACTATTCGTTTTTTTGGTCACATATTTTTTTCAACTCAATTCCATTATTGGGCTTTGCGTTATGTAGCACTGGGAATGTGGTGTGGACCCTCAGCTTGAACTAGAACATAATCTGGCATTTAAGGATGTGCTGCTATCTTTAATCCCTACAGACAATAGCATTGAGCATGACAAGAGCAAATTCCATTCTTGCCGATTGTGGAGTTAAATTAGGTAATGGAGCATAGGCGTAACGTAGTAATGTAGCCATTACACTGGCTTCTGTGCATTTAACCATGAGTGTCCTATAATTAACATTTAGAGTTGCATTTGTTTTTAGCTCTAAAGCATTTCCAAATGTGACTGCCCCGTGGAACCAATGAACAAAAAACAGTAAAATCCTTTGCAGGATAAGGACACTCTGCTTTTCTATCCTTCTTTTGCCACTAACATTATTATTATTATTATTATTATTATTATTATTATTATTATTATTATTATTATTTGGTTCTCTCCTGAATAATCCCTTTGTAATGTTTTAATATAGTAAACAAAGAAGCCCATTTGCTACTAAAGGCAAACAGTCCATTAGCACTCTGCATCTTGTATAATAGTCAAAGTAATATTAATTAGGATATTATTTATTTACAAACTCCTCTAATGAAGCACTTGGATCTTGACTGAAAATGCATATCTACGTTTATGAGCTTCAGCCTACGCCTGCAATAACTCTTCTCGGGTCTTCTTTCCAAACCAGAACACAATTACATATTAATAGGAATTTTTATATGTATTTAATAAATAATACACCAATAAAAGCCAATGGCTTTTTTTAGTCTCTATAATGCAGTTGGAACGTTTGTCCTGTTGCTAGGGCAAGCAGCATGCCTCACCCCCCTCCTCCACATTTCTATTCATAAAGCCCTCCGTTTGCCGAGACCTCAGGGAGGAAAACCTCCCAAGCCATGGCCTCATTCCTCCTCCTCCTCCATGATGCCACCTGTGACAGAGCCTCATGGAAGAGGAAACAGTTTTTCATCTTTCATTATTGATAGCCTGATTGAGTGGGATGCTCAGAGTGTCCTCGCTGACTCGCCAGGCAGGGCAGCCCCAGGTTAATGCATGGCAGAGCGAGGGCGATGGCCTGCTTTGTTTTTTTCTGTTTCTTTCTGTTTGTGTATGCAGGATCCATGCATCATGCATCTATATGGGTTTCTGTGCTTGCTGGTGACCCTGTTACATATGGGTCCTGCAGATCTACTGTACTACAAAGTCTGGTTTCAGCAACAATAGGCCATAGCTGCACCAGATAATATACTTAAATTAAGGAAATGGCAGCATTTAATACAGGAAAGTCTTCAGGACAGGGGGTGGTGACTATTGCTACCTGTTTATGGCCACTTTTGGTTCCCTAAAGAACCTTTCGATGGAAAGTTCTTTTGGAAATAATTTTTGTAAATGGTGTTATCAAACAGGTCTCAGAATTAGTTTCTTTGGCAAACTATTCCTTTATATTCTTGTAAATATATAGAGTTCTACTGCTTTTCAACTGTAGCTCAGAGATCTGAGATGTTTCCCGTAAGAAAGTTGCATTTAGATTTTAATTACAGTGAAATGCTATACAACATTACTGTATAATTTACCTCAACCCATACAGAACTGTGCCATCAGGGTGGAGCCGGATCATGCGATTCTTCACCGTCACACCATGCAAAAATGACTTCTTGTCATTCAGGAAATAAGTATCTGGCAGCCACAACTGATCAGCCACACGGTTGTCCAGGGTCAGGTTGAGTGGCATCTCCACATAGGCCAGTCGCTTGTCCCGCCAACTTTGTTGGAAATACATGGTGATGGTGTAATCCTGCAAAGTAGAAGAGAAATTTATATGCAGATAAGGCCACTCATCCAGTCAGCATCACTGTCCTGTTACAGCACAAGATTCCCATATAAAGCACAAGATTAACATATAATCTACTGCTGCCTGGATAACATAATTAGGAGGGAACTGAGATCTAGCTTAATTTTTTACTCATGCAGTGCAGGCTTTTATGCAGTCAGATTGGTAAAGGTGGGTTTAAGAAGGTTATAGATATATCTGTGTTATTATCACTGAAAGAAAAAAAAATCACACCATTAATTTAAATACATTTACTCTAAGATAAAGAAAAGCCTTATAAAAACGTTGTAAATGATGTTTGTGGGCTAAAAATTGTCACACATTTTTCACAGACTAAATTGACTTATTAAGAATATTTATATAGCATATTCTAAATAAATCTAGAACATTTAATTTTTTTATTTTTACATGTCTTCACCAAAATATAGGGAGATAAAATATGGAGGTGACACTACTTGGTAAGGATGCAGTACACTTAAATGGCAAACTTGCTGCTGATTATTCCAACTCTCCTTCTCATACTCCTTCTAGCCCCCTGATAAAATATTCAGATAAGTTTTCATGTCTTATTATGACAAAAATGGAGGAACATTTATCAGATGTGCTCATGTGTTTGTTCTATTTGAATGCAAATGTAATTTTATTTGGAAAAAACATTTTTACAGCTGGCTATTTAACACTGATATTATTAGCAGCACAGACACTATACGCTTATATAACAACCTAAACAAACTGACTGCACAACTTAGGTTGTGAATATGACTAATGCTCCATGAGAGCAGAAAGGGCTGTAAACTCGCCAAGTTTAGTATATTGCCGACATGTTAGTATATAAACTTGTGCCATGTTATTAAAAATACCTATACTGAACTACAGTTTGCTCCATTCTCACCTAAACAGGCCAGCCTTGAGTTAGCTGTTGTGTAAATTTTTGTCTTACACTTTCCTTTTGGAACAGAATTATATATTTAGAGTGTAACATAAAGTTATATGTATTATAGTAATATAACCTTTTCCAAGGGATATAAAGGAAAGTAATCCCTGTTACATTTTAAGTTATTTAATATGGAATATGTATTTTGCATAACAATTGAGAAGGAGTATTAGTGTCATCAGTGTCAACACTGGTCATGGTTTTCAGTCAAAATGTTAGAAATTCTTGTATTGGGTCACATTCCTTATGGTTAGCTCAGGACTTTGAGGCACTGCATACTATGGAAATAACTATGAAAATAACTTTGACTCAAGCGTGCACCAAATCTAAGCATGTACCAATTTGCTGTGTTGGACATCATCCATGCATGTCGTTGGCATGATGCATACATATTGGCTCTGACTCAAGACCTGAACCGACATATTTTGTGAAACAGCATTAGTGCGCAGCAGTGATGGCGCTAGGCTCATGTAGTGAGCCTAAGTTAATGCAATAAGCCACGCTCCATTGTTTAAGAACACACTGGGATATTAACAAGGGGAAATGGGGGGCTCAGTGGGCTGTGCTAATGCATCTACTATGTAGAGAGAGGAGGCTGTTGCATGCCAAAGCCTCTCTTAGCATTCTGCACAGGTATAATGGCAGCCTGGCTGTGGGTCGGCATGATCTAGTGTGGCCTGAACATTCTGTGCTTGCCCACAGTTAGTCTTGAGCAGACAAAGGCAAGTGCGAACATGACTTACCAAGAATAAAACCTGACCAGTGAGACCTGTTGCTATCCTCAACTCCCAGTTATTATTAATAATGTTAGCATCTTTCTACATAGATTTCTTCTGATTTTGTTTAAGGAATATCCAATTTTTGAGTAAGGTAACTCTTCGGTATTATTTGTTATTCGATATCAATTTCTTTTTTCAGTTTTGAGTAAGTTAGTTATTACAATAACATTTAATGGAAGGAAACAAAAGATGCTCTCATATGTTTGCTAACTACAGTACAGAAAGCATTATGCTTTTAAGTCTATGTACGACATGAGAATATTTTATGCATGACATGCGTAATACACGGAACATGAAAATATTTTACATAAATGAAGAACTGCATGCTAGCACATTGCTGTAACAGCTTCTTACTGCTTAAAAATGAACTTAGTTAAAATATTTTTTTTGTGCATTAACTATATGATTCTGAACTTTAAAATGCTCACAGTACTATGGGGAGTATAAAACTGTTCAAATGTGTCTAGTCAGAAAGAAGGAATAAGGTAAAACAGCGTCCATGTTTGTCTTTTCTAATAACTGTGCTCTTTGTAACAGCATAGCCAATTAGCCATTTTGCACTCCTTTGCATCTAAAATATCCCTAATTGTTTTAAAACCCAATTGAGGCAGAAAAAACATCACGTTTCCTAAGTGGATGGGACAGCAGATTGGAGTGGTCACCCAGCTGGATCTAAAATGACCTACATTCCTGGAGTCATGCACTCCGTGAGATGGCGAAGGGTGATTCCAGTATTCTGTAAAAAAATGTCTATTTGTGGCTTCATGAAAAAGGCAATGATAAATTAAATATTAACAACTAAGTAGTTTTGTTTTACATGCTTTTCCATCCGCACAGCTGAGTATGGAGGTGGTAATATTTAAGGGGCAAAAATCTCTGTAAGAACACTGCTATTGCAAAACTATTGGCTGCCATCAGAAACATTACCATCAAGTCAGTCATATGCTTGAGCCTCTTCATATTAAGAAAAATGTTCTTTCCCTCTCTCTCTCTCTCTCTCTCTCTCTCTCTCTCTAATTCACTCTCTGCAGCAAGGTTTTGTAGTCTTATGTTGTTCTGAATTAGCATGTTCCTTTTACTTCACACTTCTGAAATGTCCAGGGAAACAAAAAATAACATAAAACATCAGATAGAACTTGCTGTGTCTTAAAAACACCCGAGTACAAAGAAATTCAACGGCAACTTCATGATGAATAAATCAAAGAGGTACACTTGCTCTTGAAAAATGGTAAGGCTGGGGAGGGCGGCAGGATGGGAGAAAACAACTTCATACTTGAGTGACTACTTCCAACAAATAAAAATAAAATCTGCTGCCAGAGACTAGACAAAAGCTGGTGGTCTTAAATGGAAGGAATGTAGGGGGAAACAAACCTGGACATTGCCCCCTTCACACACACACACACACACACACACACACACACACACACACACACACACACACACACACACACACACAGAATAAGAGTACTGGGCATGGCAATGGATGTTATGATGTCATCAGTCAGGCACTGCCCACATTGCTTTGCTGGCTGAAACACAACAAGTAGCTAAATATACTGCACAGGACAGACTTGTGAACTAAATGTTGAATTCAAAGAGAACTTGTTATTGCACCAGAGAGCTTGGTTCATGTGTGTATGCTTTAAATTGTTTTTGGCAATTAATCTGTGACATCATATTAAAGGGGAATTCTTCTGGTTTCCCAAAAATGGATTTACTGTTCCTTAGTAACAGTGAATGATGCTAGTAATGGTAAAACAGTGGTTACAAAAGTATGGACATTAACGTATTTGACATTCAGCACCCTGCATGAACTTCTCTGTCATGAGAGGATTTTGAAAAATGTGTTTTAGGCCAAACTAAGAATATTTATCACCAAACCACTCTTAATGATTTTGTTCACATCCAGTTATGCAAAAATGTCTAAATATCAGTTTAATTCCACTTAAAAATAGAACTGGTTACATTTATGCTTTAGGTACTACTTTAAAAGATAAACCGTTTTATGCCCACTGTAAGGGCCAGGGGTTATGTGTTTGGATGGCCAGTAGGGGTCATTCTTATTTTCTGTTAATGTGTGTGGTTTTTTTGGGATTAAGTTGGGGCTTTAATTATGTTATTTGTCTCAGCTGTTTGTGTTTGTATTAAGTACTTGTGTTTGGTGATTGGGTTTTGGGTTTAGAGAATTTGTATTTAGTTTGGTTTGAGACCGACCTGTGTTATCGGTCAAACCCAGCTCACATTTTGTCATCTGGTTATGAGAACCTAGAGTTTATGTTTGGCTTTCATGCCATTTTTGGTTTTGTATCTCTAGTGAAGAAATAAAGAAAGCTGATGAGGCACCTTCGTGCCAGGAGAAGTGGACCAGCCGTGACACCTACCTGACAATTAAAGAACCCTACAGTTGTACAAAACACTCTCACCTATTAATGAGCTGTTTCTTTGTCCTCGCAAGAACAGTGGTGTGTTTTGTTGCAGCATATTAGGGTAATACAACAGTGCAACATTGCAACCCAAACAAACGTTACAACTGTGGAATGTGCTACAACCCACATGTTCTATGCACAGTAGATGTAGGGCTGTGTCCATGTTTGGAATGGACTCATAAATGGTAATAATGAAAGCACTGGATGATTGGTTATGTGTATTCATTGTTGGGCATTCCAGAGAATCTTCTTCAGACTCAAAAGTCTGTATATTGGCTGTTGAGTTCACCCTGGGAGCACTTTTGCTAACTCCTTTTTGATTGCCCTCATAATCTCTTTCTCTGAAGCAAAACTGGACAGTGAGAAATGTCATAGCTGTAAAACTAACTACTGCAAGACTTCATCTTCAAACCGCCTTTCTATAAAAATGGTATCTAACTGTTAACATCAGATTTTCTTCTGAATTAAGTTACTGCTTATAGAGCGAAATGAGCTATTGTACTGCAAGCCAAAGCCTTTTCCTCACACATCTGTTAGGCTAGGTTTATTTTAGTCGTGTGAAGACTGCTGTCTCAAAGAGTCTCGGCTGCAATCTGATGACTGGGACAGGAGGCACACCAGAACCCTCTCTAATGATGAGGTCACAGCTCGCCTCAGGGGCTTCTGGGAACTGCACTCCCTAGAGGCATAGTAGCTCCAACCATTCGATTGCTGTGCAAAGCCTGATCATAGGCCACATAAAGTGTTTCTAAGCAGAAAAGGCTGACCCTGCATTTAAGAATCACATCTCAAGAAGTGTTGCCCTAAAATCAATGTTCCCTTGTCCATGCTTGCAGGTTGTAATTCCAGCATCATCCAAGGCAGATGCTGATCCAGAGGCAGTGGATCTCCTCTGAGATGCTTTATGAGTGCAGTCCCTGGTCTTTGAGGCTATGGCTATCATAAAACCATAAGATCCCTGACTCAGCATAAGGAAATGCTGAATGCAATAATGCTACTTGGGGTCTCTGCGATGGGAGTGTAGGGTGTGTTGTCAGCAGAAATGCAAAGTGCAGCTCTTAAACTGCTTTTTAAGGGCTCCTGTATGATGCTTATCTTAAGGTGGTTAACTTCAGCCAAAAGGTCCATGAGCCCTTCATAATTGGTCATCTCTGCATAATAACAAATGCATAATATGGATGTAACATGAGAAGCAAGATGCAGTAAAACAGAAATTTGCTTTTTATTAAGCCTGGGTGGCTCTTTCCTTATGGTAACTCTGTTGAAGAGGATGGTCATTAGTTGCCATTTGCACACACTTTGTACAACTACTATAGAACTCTTTGTTCGTATCTTCAGCCAATACATGTTTGGAATGCCAATTGCTCAGTGGGTTAGTGTAGCACCGCATGGACTTGCCAGATAAATATTAGCTTTTATAAACTCCTGTCACTTCACAGGTGTTGCCATATGTCATACTAGTCTCCCTTATCCTTAACCCATGTATGGTGGCACTGAGATTAAGATAAAGCTTTAGTACCCAAGGAGCAGGCAAATTATTAGATTAATTTTTCAAGGTCATAGTAATGAGCAAAAACATGTTGAAAAAACTCACCATGTTGACTTCCGAGATGGAGTCAATACTGGCAATGTTTATGCTCATTCCCACGATGACTGGGGGACCTGGAGAAAAAAAGGAGGTAAACAGAAAGTGCTTGGTTAGACCTCAGGTGCAAAGAAATACCCCTAATTGTAAGTTAGTGCCCTTCAATGCTAGAAGCCATGTGAAATCATATTGACACAGGGTCATTTAACATTTACAGGAACATGCTCCCACTGAATGATTGTAAGTCTTTTTGGTGCACAATAGAAGCCCATTAAGCACAGATTACAGCATTACAGAGTGCAATTCAGGGGAATAGTGTGTTTTGATAATTTTTTTGATAAATTTGAGTTCCTCAAATCTTGCTACTGTTATGCACGATTCCTTGGATATGCTACAGGATGGAATTGATGTATAGGCGCATTGTGAGCAGTTGATACACTAGCATAAACGAATAACATTTTATCATCAGCTTCCTGACCAAAGCTTTATGTTCAAATGAGAGATCAAAGAGTCTTTATTCATAGAGTCGTTGAAGTACCAATGAGGAAAGAAACTCCCCTCACTATCACACTGCTAACCTCATCCCCTAGATTTCTGCTCTACAATCTAGCATTCTTGTTTGTACATGCAGGTGGACTACTTTTGAGGCCGTGAATCTGGGTGAAAATGAGTTTAGAAGCACAAGCTTCCCTCTATTCTCCGCACAAGTGCACAGCCTGCTCCATATGGCACTTGGAGCTGTTCATTACAAGACATTTTGTTCTTCCCTAGCACTAGCTCATATCACTTGTGACCTGCTGGGGGAAACAACTTTTGATACAGGAGAAAAGGAGCATCATTCCTTTTTCTGCTTTGTGCAAGACTTGCGATCTTGTCACAAAGCTCTGGCTATCACTAACAAAATTATGCAGTGTCAACACTAGGACAATGTATTTCACAAGCGGTGCCTAGAAACCGCATACACATACAAACATTCCCTCACACACACACACACACACACACACACACAATAGGCTGAATTCGAGGTGCTCCATTTTGTGCTCATGACTGGGAGTCCTGGGGGAATGTATCTGACCATATTTCTGCAGGGGTTAGACTGAATGATAGGGTGTGCACTCTTTATTGTGGAATGGTGCAGTGCTTCTGTGGTACATACATCATGCAATGTAAAAACTCCCATCAAAGCATTAAACAGCTTAGATGTTGATAAATATATCTTATGTAGACATGCATACAAGATTCCACTCTGATGAAAAAATGTCTAAAAACAATTCCTAGAACATGTGGAATAGAGAAAAATTTCCCTTTCACTGAAGGCCATTCAATTGCAAAAAGCTGTGAAAGGTACTGAGCTTTATTTTAAATAAGGCTCCATACTTTCTGGGACAGTCTTTGGATTCTTTGATTGCTTTTAAACTTTCAGCCAATAGGATATATGATATAGGCTACATGATTAAAATGATGCATAAAAGCTCCAATCAGGGTTCTAAGTTTACTTTTATACAAACTTTTTTTGTTTATGTTTCAGCATAGAATTAATTCCTGATCCCAAAAAATTTACAAACATTCCCACAAAGAGATAATTTTGTGGAAACATTTTCAAAGTAAAAGTAGTAAATAGAATTGAGGGTGACTCCATATTAATACCAACGGTTTTAGAATAGGATGTTCAGCAAGCTCATAAGTGTAATGATCAAGTGTTCACGTACCTTTGGTCATGTAGTGTACATTCCATATAACTTTCAAAGTCTTAGCTAGCTCAGCTACAAAACTAAAATGTTTATTTTAGTGTTTATTCAGATTTGCATATCAAATCCTATCCCAATGAGCTTTCTTAATATATACTGTAAATATGTAAATATATTTACTATATACTG
>JBBPDH010000022.1:511486-521743 GCA_037974565.1 Clupeocharax schoutedeni
CTGCATCACTGTGTGGTTTGGAGCCTGTAATGCGTCCTGCCAAAAAACTCTCCAACGCATAGTGAGAGCAGCTGAGAAGTTCATTGGTGTCCCTCTCCCCTCCCTCCAGGAAATCTACAGCACCTGTCTCACCAAAAAAGCCCTCTGCATAGCAGCCGATCCCTCCCACCCTCTGCAAAGCTTCTTCAGCTGCTGCCCTCAGGGAGGAGTCTACGGAGTCTCCAGGCCAGGACCAGCAGACTGAAGGACAGCTTCTTCCATTAGGCTGTCAGGAAGCTAAACTCTCTCCTGGTTCTGCCACCACTCCCTTCTCCTGTCCCACAAACTTCCTGAACTGGGACTCACACACACACACACACACACAAAATCACACTTACACACACACAAACCCCACCGACTGGCACCAGTCACTTTGTGTAGTATTGCTCTGTTAACTACCTATTACTATACAATTATTACCACCCTCAGTCTACCTCAAAAGATTTTGTCTGTTTTAACGGTCACTTTACCACAATCTTGTTCTTTTTGCACCAAATTTTTTCATAGATCATATGTGTAAAATTGGCACCTTTTTGTATTTAATGTTACATGTGTGCACCTGGGGTCTGAGAGTAACGTAATTTCAATTCTCTGTATGTCTGGTACGTATGGCAGATTTGACAATAAAGTTGACTTTTACTTTGATTTTGACTTTGACTGTTCTAATTTAGTTGTTTGATTCTTTGTTTGTTTAGATTTTGTTTGTTTTTCCCTGTAGATACATGAATTCTTCCCTCAACACTGTTCCGCAGAGTGATACTCACAGTTTAGTTCTGGTGCTCATCCTGTTTCTGGTTTTAATAGGCTTTTATTTTAGGTCAGGTTGGTAAAATCTAATGCCAAATCAATGGCAGGTAGTAATTTAAAGCCCCCGCCAGCCGATTCAGGCCATGCATCCTACACCTCTCTTCTCCTTAGTACCACTCAAATTCTCTCTCTTCACTTTTTGCACAAACACATGTTCATATGTGTAGAGACCTGTGTGGAAAAGTTGCCACATTAACAACTTTAGATTATGTATACTTTTACAGACATATGGAGAACAGAGCCCTTTGCAATAAGATGCTTGCATTTAGCATTAGAGACTTGGTTGCGTGGCGGTGGGGGAGGTTCAGTGCTCTGTCTGTGATCTTAAGGAGGAAAAGTGGAAAGGTCTGACCCAGCAGTACCTGCTCCTTGCTTCAGCATGCTGCAGATTTCAGAGAATCCGATGTGAATCATGTATACGTGGTTTTAGATGGCAAGCAAGGCAGAACAGAATGGCCTGGGGGACTTCTTTGCTTCTAAATTAGTGGCCACTGAATGCTGCATTACGGAAGACTGCATAATCAGACTTCAAGAACGCCCAGATCAGTGCTGGCCATCACAATGAGGCAGCCATGTGTGTGTTTTCTGTGAGCTTAAACATGGGCAGTAGCAGTGCTGATGTGTCCATATGCATGGCCTTATAAATAGACCTAAACACAAATGCTAAGAGTTACCTATAAATGCTGGAAACTGTAGAGATAGCAGCACTCAATATGTGATACAAATCTAGCTCCTGCTCAGCAGAGGCCACCTAAACAAAAGCGGAGCAGCTGCCTGCGGAACTCGGCACTCTCCTGGCAGGATATTCCTCAAGTCCCATGGCTCCAGCTTTCACAGATGTTCCTGTAGACCACCCGTGCCTAAGGAGAGGATGGCCAATGCCTACTACCCCTCCCCCACCCCACCCCGCAAAGCATGCAGTTCTGGGCCTGCAGATAAGGCAATGGAGCAGCAAACATTTACATTTATATTTGCCGATCGTCTTGGATGATACTCATTCTTGCACTAGTCTGCTGAGTTAAACAATGAATGGCCTCAGATGGCCTCTTGCCAACAATTGTGCTGCCGCTAACCACTGTCAGATATCTGAATGCTTGTTACTCACCATGTTCATGCCATGACATGCTAAAAATAATATTTTTCTTATTATATTAAAAAATGCCCATTCTTGGCTTGGGCATATGATTGTAAAAAAATACCTATTTGTAATGGTACAGACATTGGGTGGAAAAGATTTTTCAGACGTCATATATATATATATAATCTGAGTTATCAGATATACATATATATATATATATATATATTTATGACCAGATGGTCAGCAGGATAATGCATGCTGCCACACTGCAAAAATTGTTCAAGAATAATTCAACTTAGCCAGCCATTCATAAATCAAATCAGGTGTGGGCCAAAATTGCAACTCTTGATCCCTCCCCCATTTCCCCTGGGAGTTATCAGAGCCTTGGAGGTATACCAGTCAGTTATTTAAAAGCTAAAAGTCAGATCATTTGATGTTATAGTAAACTTGCTATGTATAGTTGTCATGGCTGCTTCGCCTCCTCCCCACACACACCGCTCCCTTTCCCCTGAATATTAGTCTCCTGTCAGTTCTTGTCTCCATCCCCATCCATAGCTCCCTTCCTCCTCCCTTCTTTGCTCCCTTCAAGTCAGCTTGCTCCGTTTGTATCCCTCCCATCCTAATCCGTCTCACCTGTGTCTCGTTCATCGTCACGCCCCACACCTGATGTTCGTTTCCTCTCCCTATTTAATCCCAGTCTGGCCTCGAGTCTAGCTATGCTAGTATTTGTTCTCTATGGTGTGTCTGTGTGTATGTATGTTCCCAATTACTGTTTTGCATATGTTCATGCTTGTGTGTTTCCCCTTTTCTTTTACAGGCCCATGCTCTTCATGAATAAGCCTTCTCCTCGGAAAGGCCTCTGCCCTGGTTCTCAAGCTTGTCTGTTTTCCAAGTTGTGATCTGAGTTTCCCTCGCCTGTCTGTGTGCAAGTCTCGTAGTGTACTGGCTGTGTGTTTACCAGCCTACTATTTCTGTTTGTGTTCAAGAGCACGGGTCCTGCCCCGTTTGTGTTTGCCTTAATTAAAACCTTGTTTATCGTTCTTTGTTGTCCTGCGTCCTCTCCCCTTCGCTCACACCTGACAATAGTAAAATGCTTCATCATTGATATGGAGAGAAAATTTCAGAACCCAGGCAATGAGTAAAGGGAAAAACTGGAAAAACAGTGATGAACGATAATACTCCAAACTATATAATGACCTTTCTGAGGGAAACCATTTAAATGCATAATCTAGGTGCCAACTGCCTTGTTTTGTTTTGGTAATGACTTGACAAGATTGCTGAGCAAGGAGCATGCTATGATGCCAGTGACTACCTTTCTGTTATTTCAGAATGTTATTGGAGCTCCCTCTGGCTTAATGTTACTTTGCCAGTGGGTGAGGATATACAACATAATTTTAAAGTGTCTGTTGTTTTATTGTAGAACCCAATTGTCCTTGAAAAAATTTACAGATTTATGTTTGCTCATGAGTTTATGTTATGAGTCCATAAGCCAGCTTCAGAATATTTATTAAATTTGATCAAATTTCTGAATGATTCATGCATAGTACTCGATTGTTTTAAAAATAAAGGGTGAAGTAATAAAACCAGGGCTGGGATTGCTTGTCTAGGACTAGTTCACCTCGCCTATTCAAACATGTTGGTTGGGATATAAATGGTAAAAACTGAGCAGAAACCAGCATGCTCACTTAGACAAAAGTCAAATTCAATGCACTTCCCCCAGTGCTGTACCTAACAAAAGCAACCCCAGACAGAACTGGCCATTATTCCCCATGAGTGCAACTCCAAACACCTGTCTCTGTGCCCCTCCCTGTCTTGGCATGCTATTTTTGTCTAAACGTTATAGTGAGTAATTTATCTTTGGTAGTTTAATTGACCTTATGGGAGGGGAGTGTCCCCGGACAAAGCGGTAGTATGATTAATGCAGAAGTATGCTTAGTGGGTTGATGCTGGAGGACCCTCAGAGGACTTTGCTTGCTGAGTCCAGCTTTCTCCAGTCAAGCCTCTCAGCTTCCCTGACGTGACAGTATCACCCATTAGGATGAGTCTTAGACTACATCCATTTATACACTTAATTTGAAAAAGCATAAAAAAGCATTTTAGGTAAAATTAGAGAGTTTGAAAAATGTTAGTTGCTGTTTTGAAGCATTGACCATGCTTCTATCTTGATTGTTTCAGTGTTTTCCATAATATCCTCTCTTGCTCTATATTTTGAGCAATAGAGAAAACCAGACAGGATTATATCACTGTTTTCTATGCTTCAATATCTGATTATTAAGTCATTGTTTGTGCTGTATGTCTTAAACGTTTACATTTATATCAGTATTTAACTGGTAGAAACAATAACAGAACAAAACATATTGTCCTGCTTCCTCACAAAATCAGCAAGCTTGCATCAAAAAGCAAATACTTCTGTTGTTACAAATTGCCTCAGTAGCAGTTGGTGGAGTCTAACAACTGGGGAAATACAGTCTTTCACAGGAACTGCTCATACAGTTCTACACTGCAGTCACTGAGTCTGCCCTGGTATTCTCTTTGCAGTCTGGTATGGACAGCCACTAAACAGGACAGGAACAGACTGCAGCGGATTGATCATCGGTGCTCCCCTGCCCTCCATCCAGGACCTGTACCTCGTCACAGGAACATTCCCCTCACCATCATCCTCCTAAACAGCTAAACTAATAATAATGTTTTGCATTTTTTTAACCCCACCACCACCACCCCTCTTCGGAGGACAACTTACATTTTTATTAAAAATTTGAGAGCAATACAAAAAAGCAACAATCAATATACTTTACATCAATAATCTGCCCCAATTTAGCATCAACACATGAGGGGGGAACATATCCCATGTACTACTTAAGTTCTATACATATATTAACATTTATGTTTATATTTATAAATATAATATATTATAAACAATTATTATAAAAAATATTATATTGCTCAGTTTATTGTTCTATATTTCTGTAACTTTATATTTTGTTGTTGTTTTATATTGTTGTCTTTGAGAGACACCATTGACCAGGTTTAAAATTTCTTGGATGTATTCTCTCACATACTTGGCCAATAATCGCAATGCTGTTTTACTGATAAAAAACATGTACTTCATTAGTTGACATGACGTGACTATAGTTCAACATGGCCCTAGATGGATGTGGTCCCTTCACCTACAACCAGATGTAATGGACAAAGTACTTTTTGGAATTGTTTGGAATTGATTAGCATAAAATAAAGAAATTTGTTGACCTCTAAGAAGCACATTTTCTGAGTTCATTGCAGCTCTTTTGTGGATTAGCGCTGCCTAAAAAACAATGTCAATGCAATACTCAATCACTTCAATAGCCTATCTCCTGTGATGTAAAGGTTCAAACTTTGAAAAAATTGTCAACTTGCATTACTGCCACATTCTTTGGAAGCATTCCAAATATGTTTCCAAAGAACCCACATTAGTCTTCCATACTTGTGCTCATAATGTTTTTCTGAAGAAGTTGAATTTGAAGAAGGAATTGAAGTTATGATGTATCTTCTGAGCTAGTGTGTTCTTGTGTGGATGGAAAAATGTTCAAAAGTTGGTGTGCAATGGGGATTTTTTTTAAACAAAGGAGGGAAAGTATGATTTTTATAAATATATGGATATGTGCAGATGAGTTTGAGTACAGCTTTGAGCACTCTGTCATTGCTGGCATTACCACTGCCGCTTTGCCCTCCCTGGTCTCTTTTGTTTCTGGTTTAATTACACGTCGGGTGAAAAAAAGCTTGTCATCTTGGTGTTGTGTCCTCCAAGCGTCCTCTTGTTTGGGAATGCCTTTGTGGTCCTCAAGCCCTTCTCAGATTAGCTCCTCATTTGAACCACTAGCCAGCATTATTCTCTAATGCTTCTAGGCTGTTTGGAAGCAACTATTACTGTGCTACAGTGGTTTTTACAACTTCAGGTTTTTGTACTTTCTAGTCAAAAGTGGAAAGTAGCAACATTCTCCCTCTACTTTGCTTTGTAATGTATCTTAAAGATGACAGCTGCCCACAAATAGCAAGTGCATGGTTTTCAGAAGCTTGCACACATAACCTAGCCAAGCTTTTGAAATCAGGTCATGAAGGAGTGTTTCTGAGATGAGAACCACTGGATAAAATCCTAAGTGCTGTGGGCACAAGTTATATACTGCAAAAGCATCTCCAACAGCATCCAGCCAATTAGGTCAAGAGATCAGTCATAAAAATTTCAGAGAATGCAGAGATTGCATATATGTGTGCATGGCAAATGGAGAATGAATGCATAGAGAGAGAGAGAGAGAGAGAGAGAGAGAGAGAGAGAGAGAGAGAAATGCCAGATGAAGACTGATATTCAAATACAGTAACATCTCTCTCATGCTCTTACTCACTCTCTTTCCTATTTCTACTCCTGCATACTGATAACTGCATGCATGGTGCGGGGTCAGTACAAGTACACCAAAAAGGACCAGAAACTATTTTATTTTTGGAAACAAATCTTGTTACACTAACATATTTTAAATGTAAGAAGCTTTCCAATTTCTCATTTGAACTTTTGCATTTGTCAGAAAAGGTTGGGGTTCAGGTAAATTTTAGTTCCCTTAATGAACACAGAAATCTAGAGCCCAGATACACCTATTCATGCTTCACATACTGATGTTGTACTCTCAAGGGTATGCATTCAGTAGCTGTATCATATATTCAGTAATTGTATCATACATAGAATATACGCATATACACTAAACCCCCAGTTTTACGTGGATCAGGAGTCACGGATGCAGTCAAATGCAGATTTTTTTTAAGAACTGAAAAAAAAAACTGTTCAAAAAACTATGAGAATTGTTTTACTTGGAAATCCCCACAATATTTACACCAGGGCAGGCTGTAGGCTGCCTAGAATCAGTTTTTTTTTTAATTCCTCACCTCAGCGCTCCAAGCACGGTTTCTTTTTACCCAAAAATGTTCAACTTGCCGCAATGTAATGTGACCTCCATTAACCATGGAGAGAATTACCCATTACCATTAACAGAAATGTTGTTATACACTGCGTTTTATAAATCAAACATACAAATTTACAACAATATACACAATTTCCCCTTTTAGTCCCCCATAATCCTTATATACAGTACATAGTTTCTGCCCGCAACATCTGTTACTGGTTTATTCCTGGTACTGCTGGCCCAGAGAACTCTTGCTCTCATGTTCTCTCTTCCGGCCCATCTTGGGAAAATAATCCCTCTCCTCTGGCCACCAGCAGGAACCCAACGAGGACATGGTACGGGAAGCTGACAGAAAAAAACCCACCTGTTCCAGACCGCAGGTGTATTACCCACTAACCACTAAACACTGATGTACGTTGCTCTGGATAAGAGCGTCTGCTAAATGCTGTAAACATAAATGTAAACGTAATCTTAAACCATTACATATAGGATGCCTAAAGCATCAGGATAACACCAAAATTAACTGTACTCACATCAGAATCAGAATCAGAGAACTTTATAGATCCCAGAGGAAATTTTTCACATCATGACTGCACACCCACACAAGACAGAACAATACAGAATAAAATACCTGAATATATACTACAATATACTCAGACTAGAAATATATTAAGAAAAGAACACACTGGTTCTAATAAGAACACACTGGTTTTGCATATGGGTTTACTCAGGGGTTTCTTCTGCTGCTGATCATCTACCCTAGCTTCCCTGCTCCTTTTATTTAGGGAAAAGGAAATGGGCCTTAAACCACCCAGTGCCCTCTCTGGTAAGAAGCAAGTAAAGACCCTCAGCTGTTAAAGCAGTGACCCAATACTTTTGTCCAGTGAACTTGGGGCTGCATATATAGGCAGGGAGTTTAAATTAAAAGGCAAATATGGTTTTACCTTTACATTTTCTTTAAGGATAATGTATTAAACATTAAGGGTAATGTATTAAGGGTAGTGTTTTGGGTGTATATTTGGGGACATATTTAGGGTTTACACTGTAAAAATAGGCATTTTTAGGCACTGTTTTACCAAAACCATTTGCCAATGTTTTTCATGTAGTGAAAAACAACAGTTTTTCACTACATAGTTATTCACTATACTTTTCACTATTCAAAATTCAAGATTCAAGAGAGATTTATTGTCAGTATCACAATATACACAGTATACAGGGTATCGAAATTCCGTTTCACACAAGCCCCCACATTGGTGCCTTCTGTCTAAGAAATAAATATAAATAAAAGAATATAAAAACTAGGAACAAAATGCAGGTGATCTCAGAAAATAACCCCCACAAAGAGTGGGCATTACTGTACACAGTTACCATTTAGTTACATCAAACATGTCTTAAAGGTACAGCAGGAAAAACAACTTATTTTATTTGAAGGGATAACCAGTGATTATAAAATGTAGAAATGTAAAGTTTTGACCATGTTAGGAAATGGGCTTTTAGGGTCAGATTATGTATGTCAAATGAGTTTCTAAAGTCACCATACTCTCCCTCTCCTGAGGGAAAGAGGCTTATTTGTACTTTTTTTGGCATTCAAGACAGTGCATGAAGACTGAATTTAGGACAATGTGTTAGGAAATAATGTACCTGAAAATATTAGTAACAATCGAATCTAGTACACTAAAAGTACTAAATACATATCATCTCAGTGATGGTGCATACATCCTGAAATGTACATTTTTTTTCCTAAGAGTATGTAAATACTAGGTTTTGTTCCAGTGGTGACAATATTTTACCCAAATGTACACTCATATGCACTCATATGCACTTGTCCAAAGGCACTCCACAGCTTTTTGCTTTTCTTGGAGGACAAACGCTTCCTGTGATGGCTTCACATGATCCATCCTTGCTTAGGATTGCTTGTCAAATTAATAAATCATCAGTCACCAGGTATTATGTATGGATGGAGAACGCCTCTTGGGCTTCTCTTTTCTTTCGCTCCCTCGTTCCTCCTATCTCATCCTCTGCTAATCAATCCATCAGGTTCAGACAGGATATATAGGACAGGTTACAAGAAATCTCTCAGACATCAGGAGGAGTATTCAGTGTGCTTATTGTGTGTTTTGACAGTGTGCTTATTGAATCAACCTGCTGCTGTGTCTTCCTGGTAAGCGAGCTTTAAAAATCTTAGCCTGTACATTTTTAAATGGACTGCTACATTTTGCATTTAGGCTGTCTGAGTGCTTATACTCTGAGGTGTTGGCTAAGTGTTAACTAAGTTTCACAGCACTTGGTTAGACAATAGACTCAGCTGGTATCAATTAGGTAGCAAGTAGTTGGAGTGGCTTGTGCTCTCCCTGGTTTGTTAATAAGGGCTTGCACTCCACTATAGACATTCTATCAGTAGCGGTTTACAACTTTCAAGAAGGACTTCTCTTTCATCTAACTACCCTTGGCTAAATATTGTTGTGAAGTTCTTCCTTAGAAACCAGGAGACGTTTCTGGATATCTTAAAGCAATGTATCTTTATTAAGATCTCGGTTGCTTGGCAGCTGCAGTCTTCAGAAATAGTCTGATTAGAACTGAGGTACATGAAGCTTATATACATCACCTGAGGGACAACCCCAAACCAAGCATGCAAATGTGGTATTCAGGTTCCAGATCCCACTGAGCAGACATGACAAAGGACAGAAACTGGCCGATACTTTGGGCCTCCGTCTTAATCCAATCTTCACACCTACACACACAGACTGGGTAGATGAGAGCAAAAGCCATTAGAACAAAAGCAGTGATCTGGCTAATTTGCCTTACAATAAGTGGACAGGAACGGGAAGGGACATTAGACTTGATGAGATTATCTGTCTGATGTCTCAACCGCAATGTGGACACAATATCTGTAGGTTTTAAACAGTTTCCTAAATTTGTAATCCTACAATTCCCCCTTTGAGAGTTCTAATAACTCTCACCAAAATACAAATTTAGATGCTGTCACAGAAACGAACATGCTTCTAGGGTCCGTGATTCTCCTACGGTTATCTTCAGTCAGTTGATGTAATTTTTATGAATCTTGATCCTTTTGATAGATGACTGAAGTTCTTTTATTTGATTCTCTGCGTTGTGTGTTTTTTTTTTTTTTAATGTTCTGTCTTCCGTGACAGTTGGCCCAGCAGTGTGCCTAGTTGTCCTTTAAAGTTGGTAGCTTCATACACAGGTGAGGGGTCAAAGTGTGTGGGTCTCAGGACAGCCATCAAGGGGTATCTGCACAGAGAAAGAAAGAAAACAAAAGACGAAAGAGCAGTATCTGCACATAAAAGACAACAGAGCAGTATTTGTTATAAAAAACTGCAAACTATCTAGTCTGGTCTGGTTGTTCCTTCTTTCCCTAGTGCTTAATTCCCGTGACACCTAAAGAAC
>JBBPDH010000022.1:528639-540463 GCA_037974565.1 Clupeocharax schoutedeni
CCCTAGATCCCTCAGCTTAGTGAACAGTCTACCGGGCACTATTGTGTTGAACGCTGAACTGTAATCTATAAACAGCAGTCTCACATAGTTACCCTGTTTCTTGTCCACGTGGCTGAGAGTGGTGTGCAGGACGTGCAGGATTTATTTGTGACTTTGGTCATGTACTTCCACAGCACATTTTTCTAACACTTACCCTGACATTGTTTAAGACAGAAATGTGTTACCTTGTGCTATCTCCACAACCTGATGTTCCAGTATACCTGAATTGACTAAAGTACACTAGAGGACTGCTCACAAGCCCTTCATTGGTTGCAGTTGTCTTAAAATTGACCGGCCTAACAAGCCCCTCAGCATGTCATTGATCATAGCAGTTGAAGGTTATTAGGCACCAACGCAACACTCTGCCTCTGTTTACACTGAACAATTGACATAAACGTATTTACTGCACTAAATGGAACATAACATAACAACCATAAAGTGCTATCTGAACGTTATCTGAGCATTTTCTGATGGTTACAGTCCAATGGATCTCTCCCGCTTCACTGGGTCCTGTTTCTTCCCTCCAATTTACACTACAACAGCACACCAATTGGTTCAAGGAGGTAAGGGCAGCTCAATTTGGTTCTGAAGAAAGAAGTGAAAAAGGGAAATGGGTAGGAAAAGGAGGGGATGTGTTAAAAACAGCAGGTCCAGATTAGCATGCCATGGGGGGAAGGCAATATGCGTGAGAATTCATCAGTAATACTTGAGTGTAGATATGGAAGAAAATGTCATCACCCGCCAAAGTATTTGTAATATACTTGGCTACAAGAAGACACATATGGAGGTAAATAAGAAGAAATCATGTTTAGACAGTGAGAGAGAGAGAGAAACAGGAGAAAAGCCATGCATGAGAGTGCATGTCTGTTTGACTTGGACTTTTTTGATAGTGTTGTCATGACGACCTCGAGCAAATCTCCCGGCGTCGTCATCGCCATGACTCCTCCCGTGGAAACGGAGGGATAAAAATAGATGCAACGGCCCCAGAGAACAAAGAGCTATTTAAGGAGGGCTGAGAGGGAGAGCGAAATAAAAGAAGAGTGGACGGATGGGAAGAGAGAGAGAGAGAGACAGGGTGCATGGAGAGTGGTTAGATTTTTTTAAATGGTGGCACTTTGATTGACAGGTGGCACAGGCCAGGAAATCCTGCCATTAGTCAAGCCTGGTTTAAAGGAACAGCTCCGCCTGTCCTGCATAATATTTGATCACAGCATGCACATGCTTAGCAAAGGTGGATTACTGAATGGCCAAAGAAGTCCAAAGGCTTGAGGAGCCTTTTACACTTAAGACAAGCCTGTGCAGATATAAACATTGACAAACACTGAATTTATGTGTCATTAACAAAATATTTTCTCATGTTTCTTTATTTTTATATCATTGATGCCTCATTGTGAGATTTTGTTGGTGCCATTCAAATAGCATGCTATGTGGTGTTCGCATTTACTTCTTGTCTCCTTCTGTTTTTACATTGTGTCAAAATCTTACAAAAAGTGTTACTATGTTGACACAATAGAATGTTGTACATTGAAAAGGAAAATAATTTATTCAAAACCAAAAATCACATTTTTGTGAACGTAAATACAAACTTGAACTGTTTAATCTTACTTTTAAAGTTATATTTGTTTATTTGTTTGCTTATTTAGGGGCATCTCAGGTCAGTGCCTTGCCAGACCATGGTCCTCCCCTGAACCTAAAGAAGCAATTTGTACTGGTCTGCAGTTACATCAAAAAGTCACTCCTTGGTAACTGACATGGTGGGGTCATTACATGCCAACTGATCAGGCCCTAGGTGCCTGGACAGGTCCTAAGTGATTTGCTCTGGAGTGACCTCGAGTGCTTGAGCCAAACCATTAAGTTTCAGTCACTTGTTAGCCACTAGCACTCAGCAAAATTAGCCTCTTTGTTCACTTCTTTTCTTTTATATTAATCTCGTGTACATGCAATTCACTTGTGATCCTATGCAGACAACAATAGACAGTGGAACAATGTCATTTTATGCATAAAACTGATTATAGATCAGCACACTTGAATTTTTTCCCTCCCATGGGGTTGCTGCATATAAACCTCACACTCCCTCAGCATCGCTGTAATTTATTTAACCATGGCGATCTGTAATTACAAGATCATGTGTAAGTATTTTTGCTCATTCACTTACCTTCATGACCTAGCCTACTGTTACCTAACACGAATTTAAATTTGAAATGTTCCGCATTTTCATTTTGAAAGCAATAGTTTTGCAACAAAATCAAATTTCCCCCTTGCTGCTAATGAAGTTGTTCTTGTTTTTACTTTTGTGTAGATACAAGGTCAGTGTAACTAAGAAATATTAAATGCTTACTCCAGTCCCTCATTAATTACACTGTGCAACTGCATATATAAATTATAAAATTCTCATATATACAAACATTGACAAATGCAACTCGCATTGATAAAAACAACCATAAAGACAAAGAAACTAGTACTGCCTTCTGTTTCAAGCATTTCAGTATTTTAAACTTGTGACAGAGGTTTAGTTTCAAATAACATTTTCCTACTCGTTTTTGTCTCCATCATTTCCCCTGCCACATCAATCCTGGGCCTAACAGTAACCTAAGTCAGCCTGATTGTGGATCAGCTGCTGAAAAGGCCTTGCCCTGACTCCTGAGGACAAAGCAGATCCTGATGTTGGTGGAAGCTCCTGGGGGACAGGTCCAAGTCTCTGCAGCACAGAGCAAGGCAGCTGGCCTAACTGCTGGCACGCTGCTAATGGGATGCCCAAACCCATCTGTTGTTGTCCTCCGTCTGTCCCCCATCCTTTCGTTCCTCCATTCCAGCCCCAGAGTTTCCACTGGCCCACCTGAGTCTCCCAGGAGTGCCTGCCTGGACTTTGGCTGATGCCACTGATGTGTAGAGATATGTGGGTATTTAAAGAAGTCTGATTTCTGGCCCTATGCAAAGCCCTAGGCACCCTTTATTTAATGTTATAATTAAACACTATCATGAAAATGAATGTGTACATTGTGGCCACAGTGCCTATGCTAACATCAAGATATATGTTCAGTTGACATTATCTGCTCCATATAAACCCAGAAAATGGAAATTATGTTTTTAGGGTGAAACAAAATAAAATACTTTATAGTATTTATGTACAGTAGAAGTGAATGCCAGGGATGGATGTAAAGCCTGGTCAACTCTGGACAAACTAATATGAATGGGACAGCAGAAGAGGGTTCTTCTTTATTTTAATTCATGCTATAAAAAGCTGAGAATGAAATCCGGCCACTTTACAACAAACTTAAGGAGAAGCCAGTGGCCTTTGTGGTATTTTACCCTATGAGCTGTTTGTGGCCGCATGAATAATTAAAGCTTGAAAGGTCACTCTTAGTTTAAATAAAAGAAATACACTGCACACTGACTGAGAGTCCTTGCACTGTTAAAATGCATCATACAGAAGTCTCAAGTTAAAAACATAACAGGAATGCACTGACATGTTTTAAGATTTAAAACACTGGCTGTTTTAAGATTTAGTCATTTAACAGAAACCTACCTGAAATGTGACAACACATCTTGTAATGTAAATACTCACTTACTTTGAAGAGTGCTTAAATTATTTATACTTATTTAAACTCTTTTTCATACCATTCTCTGTAAATCCTAGAGATGGTTGTGCGTAGTAGCTCAGCAGTTTCAGAAATACTCAGACCAGGCCTTCTGGCACCTACAACCATGCTACATATAAGTCACTTAAATCCCCTTTCATCTTCATTCTGATGCACAGTCTTCACATGACAGCAACTTGTCTTAACCATGTCTAGATGCATTGAGTTGCTGCCATGTGATTGCCCATTTGTGTTAACAAGCAATTGAACAGACGTACCTGATAAAGTAACCAGTGAATGTATATTTGCACTGGCAAATGTCCATTTTTGTTTGCATTTAATTTTCTTTTACTTAATTTGACAAGATGCTTGTTACACTGAGAAAAAATCATGACAAATGGACCAAAAAAAAAAATCCTACACCATTTCCTCCTCCTGTACATTTTAAAGAGGATAAATAATATATGTTGATTTGCAAGATGCACAAAGACATTTTAATTTCCAACTGAGAAATTTTTCACCATTATTCTTTTTTGTGTAAATCCCTGATTCATCCTTGATAGGTAGAGATATATGAAATTCCTGTATCCCTACATTCCTTGGAATAAAATTTAATTTTCCTCTTCCTGTAAGCTTTTTCCTTCTCCTGCAAATTTATAATTTTGGAGCTATTAAACAAGACATTTCAGAAGAAATGTCTTTTTCTTTCTTTTATCTGATACCAAAAACTTTTATGTAATCAAAAAAATATAGCCCAAAAAGATATATATTTACCTCAGCATCTTCATTCCCATCTAACCATTCCAAAATGTAGTAACTTCAATGAAGAATTCACTGGAAGACCTCCATTTCTCAACCTCAGTTTTTCTCCATAGTCAGAAGTAAGTCTCAGCATCCTGCATTCATGTCACTTTACAGGTTTATTCCTACCCCTATTCTAAAGGATTTTACAGAAGGATTTCCATATATATTGCTCAGTAGTTGGATTTATATTAGATTATATTTTACTGAGAAAAAAACCCTAAAGTAATGTATTAGAATAACAATGTGCAGTGCTTTTGATTAAACAACAAAAATAATCTTTAAAATCCTTACTTTGGAATGTGTTCTCACAATAAAATATGCATTGTAGTTCTCACATCCGTTTCTACAAATATGCAAAAAAATGTGCATATTTCAGTAGGTAAGGTCTTTAACATACGTGTCTATTCATTTATAAGTCATTATGTCTCTTCCTGTCTATCTATCTATCTATTTATCTATCTATATATCTAGTTATTTACATGGAGAATTGCCATCTTCCACTAAATTAATTTAAGAAACATATTTACGTCACACAATGGTCAGCAACTGTTTGAAGATACCTATCATTTATAAGAGGAGGACTAAACATTTAAAGCTACTGCATGACTTGTCTCCTATGTATGAGCTGGGCCTTCCATCAGTGCAGGTATTTCTCCATTGGTCAGATTTAGAATGTTGGGCCTGCTCATGTGTATGTGATTTATGGTGGCCATAGCCCGCACATCGACACACCAGACGCCTGGAGTTATGATGATCATCCTGATGTGGCTGCTCCACTTTTACTTCTCCTCCCTCAGTGTTAACAGAACACAGTCCTATCTCTCTCTAGGTCTCGCTCTCTGTCTCACTCTCTGCCTCTCTGTCTCTCTCTCTCTCTCTCTCTCTCTCTCTCTCTCTTTTTCCCCCCCCACCCCCCTGCATCTTACTCTCTCTCCAGCCTGCCTCACCATTGCCACCTGCTGACCAATTTTCGACTCCTCAGCCATAATTGTTTACAGTCTGTGCATAACATGACTGATCCAGGGAGTGGAGCTTTATTGGAGCTTTATTGATTTAGTGTACATTTTAAAGATGATAAATAATATATGTTGATTTGAAAGACTCACAAAGACATTTTAATTTCCAACTGTGATATTTTTCACTGTTATTCATAGTGTATCAATCCCTGCTTTATCCTTTGTGCTGTATGAAATTCCTGTTTCATGCAATACCGCTTATGTCCTGCAGGGTGTCTCCAACATCCGTCTTCTGATGGGTGTGCGTTTATCACACTCGCCTCCCCTATCTTACTCCTCCATTCAGCTTACTTTTTCGCTTTTCTGTACTTGGACCTGCAGCCTGCATACTTTTTTGTGTGGGACAGAAAGATTCTGCAGGTCTTTCCTTCCAACCACTGTCAGACTCTACAACAAAGACTTTGCAAATGACCACACACACACACAGTACACAGGGTAGCTTTCACTAAATTGTCTTATGTGGAATATTGCTATGTGCATTTTTTTTTTTTGTTACAATAAATGCAATGTTGGGCTATTACTGCTGGGCAGAATGTGCTATTCAGAAATCATTTTTTCTGGTGCATTTCTAATGCTATGCTATGCAATTGTCACTTCATTGTGTATCTGTATGTGTGTGTGTGTGTATTTACAGTGTTCTCATTTTCACTTATACTTATACATCTACTCTGTGTATACGTATATACATATACACGCTGTGTACATGCATACAACTTGCCCAAGACTACATCTAGTCTTAATTCAAAATGTGCAATTTTGATAAGACCTGGTTTAGTGGTGACCTGTGTTCCCATGGTGATCAGCCAGGCTAGACAATTGGCAGCAGTTCCCCTCTGACAAAGGAAGAGAGTTAGTTCTGTTTAAATTTGTGGAGTGTTATTTACTTCTGTGATGAATACAAGTTAAGACTGGCATATCTTGCTAAAGCACCCTAGCTAGAAAGGGAAGAACCGAGAGGGCATGAGAGATGCCTTGAGACAACGGCGTATCTCAACTCCAACATCACAAACCTGAGTGAGGCTGAGAATTTGCGGGGCAACAGCACCGATGTACCAGTTTACTTGAATTTTCTATGCCCACCACCTCCCAGCTCCCAAAAATTCCCAAATTCCCAATTAATTACAGAAATCTTAACTAAACAAGAAGGTTTTCTGCCTGTACTTAAAACCTGAGACTGTATCTTACTCGTGAATGTTAATCGGAATAGCATTCCAGAACTTGGGTGCTATGTATGATATTGTGGGTTCACCTGTGACTCATCGCCATGGCAACTCCCAGGTTTTCGGGTTGCCCTATATAAGGGGAGGGGCAGAGCCTAGAGGCACTTCGGGGTTTGGAGTGGAAGCTGAGAGGGTGTAGGAGAGAGAGCAAGAGACGGAGAGAGTGCGAGCCAGCAAGGGGGCAGCGTGCATGCTGCTCCCGTGCTGTGGGAGGACTGCTGTGCTGTTTGCTGTGGTGCCAATAAAAGTTACAAAAGGAATACTCTGAGTGTGTGTGTGTCGCCTTCCTCCACCGGTCACCACATTGGTGTCAGAAGTGGGATACACGCCATGGGGGAAGGTCGACTACACACCACTGGAGCGGAGGAGAGTGTAGAAGAAGTGAGCAGCGGAGTCGGGGAGAAGGCCAGAGGCAGGGAACACCAGGTGACACCGGAGAGACTTGCAGCCGGTGAGGCAGAGCCAGACAAGCCCTGAAGCAAGCCAGCCAGTAAGCCTGCCAAGCCTGCCAAGCACCAGGGCGTCTGCCAGAGCGTCGAGGAGAAACTGTGCCAAGAGCCGGACTCAACAAAGGGCAGCGGCAAGTGAAGAGCTGTGAAGAAAGGCGGCTGGGAGACGTGCCAGAGCATCGAGGAGAAACCGTGCCAAGAGCTGGACTCGATGAAGGGCAGCGACGAGCGGAGAGCCGCGAGAGACGGCTGGAGACCTGCCAGAGCGTCGAGGAGAAACCGTGCTGAGAGCCGGACTCGACAAAGGGCAGCGGAGAGCCGTGAAAAAGACGGCTGGAAGCCCTGCCAAAGGA
Source organism: Clupeocharax schoutedeni (assembly GCA_037974565.1). Lineage (NCBI taxonomy): Eukaryota > Metazoa > Chordata > Actinopteri > Characiformes > Alestidae > Clupeocharax > Clupeocharax schoutedeni. The sequence goes on from JBBPDH010000022.1 coordinate 536,099, forward strand.
GAAACCGTGCAGAGAGCCGGACTCGACGAAGGGCAGCGTTGAGCGGAGAGCCGTGAGTGAGATGCCTGGAGAAGCCAGCCAAGCTGTCGAAGAGGAAACCGCACAGAGAGCGGGACTCGACGAGGGGCAGTGGAAAGTGACGCGCGCAAAATGGCAACTGGGACCCGAGGTGTGTGGATCAGCGAGTTGCAGCGTGCAAGTTGGAGAAGGAGAGAGGGAGCGCAAAATGGCAGCTGGGACCTGAGGGTGTGGGTCGGCGAGTTGCAGCGCGAGACGAATCGGAGAGAAGAGAGGCAGAGCAAAATGGCGGCTGGGGCCCAGGCTGTGGGTCGGCGAGCTGCAGGGCAGGTCGGGGAGAGCTGGAGAGGAGCGGCTGAGCGAGGCGGAGAATGAGAGAGAGAGAGGAGGGGCGTAAACTGGCAGCTGGGACCCAAGCTTCATGAGGGTCGGCGACAAGCTGCAGCGCCAGTCAGAGAGAGAGGGGCCGAGCGAGACGGAGAAGGAGAGAGAGGGCAAGCACGCAAACCGGTAGCTGGGACCCAGGCTTTACGTGGGTTGGCGAGTTGCAACGCGGGGCGGAGAGAAGAAGCGATGGAGTGCAAACCGGCAGCTGGGATCCAAGCTTTACGCGGGTCAGTGAGCTGCAGCGTGAGTCGGAGAGAGAGAGGCCGAGCGAGTCGGAGAGGAGAGGCCGAGCAAGCCGTGGGAGAGAGCTGAAGAGCCCACCAAGCTGCAGAGCGAGTCGGAGGGAGGAGAGGCCGAGCGAGCCGCGAGAGAGAGCTGCAGCGCGTTTCGGCAGGGGCTGACGAGGAGTGCGGCCGTGGGCAGGAGTTCGCGGCCTGACCGCGTTTGGGTTTATTGTCCCTCCCGGAAAAAGGGACAGGGTCTGAGCACAGACCTCCGTAGTGGACTTTGTGCACGAACAGGGCCGGGGAACGGACACCTGGGGCACTGTGGGTGCAGGGGTGGTTCGGAGTGGGTCCGGGGGAAGAAGACCCACATGGCCAGATCGCCAGGACTGTGAAGTGGTAGGTGAGTGGCCGAGGGCGGCTCACATCCTAGGAAGGGTGCTGTATGGTTATCTGGCCTGGGAAGGGTTAATGGTGGGTTCACTGGGGGTCCATGCTCGGGCCAGGGGCGCGTGATGGCTGCGTGATTAGGGGAAGGGGGCTCATCGTCATGGCAACTCCTGGGTTTTCGTGTTACCCTATATACGGGGAGGGGCGGTGCCTAGTGGTAGTTCAGGAGAGAGAGCAAGAGAGGGAGAGAGTGCGAGCCAGCATGGGGGCACTGTGCCTGCTACTCCCGTGCTGTGGGGGGGACTCCTGTGTTGTTTGCTGTGGTGCCAATAAAAGCTACAAAAAGGAATCCTCTGAGTGTGAACCTTCCTCCACCGGTCGCCACAATATATTCTGTAAATGAGAATTCTAGGGACGAGTAAGTAGTCAGCACCTTGAAATCTGAGTGACTGTAAAGGTTCAAAGTGATAGATAAGTTCATGGGTGCAAGGTAATTCAAGGCTTTATATGTCATTAGCAGATTTTTAGAAAATTTTATAGGAAGCCATATTGTGCTAATATAGTCAAATGTCCTGTTTCTAGTGAGGATGCTATCTGCCACATTCTGAACTAATTTACATTTTTGTTGGAGCAGCCTGACAAGAGGCTGTTACAATAATTTGGAAGTAATTAAGGTGTGGAGTATTTTTTCTGCATAATGGAGACTGTGCACTTTTTAACTTAGCAAAAGTTCATAGATGAAGGAAAGATAATATAGAAATAGTAATAGAACGTATACATGTGTTGAATGAAAGATCAGGATTCATAGTGACACCAAGATTCTTTTACAGTTGACATTGGAGAGGCTGAGGAACCAGCAAGATCTGCACTGAGTAAGAGAATGTTTAATGACATCCAGAGGTTGGCAAAGATAAAAAGCTGTGAATCATCTGTGTAGCAGTGAAAGCTGATCTGTGGTTTGCAGCTGGTAGCCTGGTGGTTAGGGCATTCGCCCTGTGACAAGAAAGTCTGGGTTCGATTCCCAAGACAGCTAGGCACTGCTGAGGTACCCTAAGCAAGGTACCGTCCCCAAGCATTGCTCTCTGGGCACTGTGTTAGTAGCTGCCCCATGCTTCACTTGGTGAATGGGTTAAATGCAGAGGTTGAATTTCATGCTGTTCACACTGTGTGCTGCGGTGTGTTCACCTATGACAGAATGATCACTTTCACTTATCATCCTTAATGGCAGCATGTACAAAGTTAGTAAAAGATATCCTGACCCAGAACTTTGTGGGACACCATATTTTACTTTGGTGTGTGCTGAGGATTCCCTGTTAATGCTTACAAACTGATAGCAGTCGGTCTAAACTAGGATACGCACATTCCAATGACTCTGACAAGGTTTTCAAAACTGTCTAGTAAAAATGAGAGGTCAATCGTGGTCTGTCTGCCTCCTGGCCTTCAGCTCCTGGTTTGTCAGCAGTGATTACCTGAGCTGCGCTGCAGGCTAACTAACAAACTATGGGATATGCTGCGAAAGTTGAGATCAGCAGATACCGGGGTGGATACTATCCCAGGCTAACAGACCATGCTTGCCCTTGAATGTGGAGCTATTGTTTATAAATCCCACATGGTTTTCTGAGCATCACTTGACCATCCAGCTATTCAGTGCCCAAAGCCTGCCGCAAGCCTTAGGGCCATGACATATTGGGATGTTTGACATGTGAATGGGAGGACAAGAATGGCATTCACGTAGGGAAGCTCTCCTGTGAGGGAGCTCTGCATCTATGCCGCTGAACTGTCACCTAATTTTCCTACCTGCAGGAAAGCCAGAGTCAGGGGTGAGCCATCTTCCTTTAAGGTTCCCAGTCTGGCTAGCGACATACCAGACTTTTGTCTCTTATCCCTAGTTAAAAGCTGAATGCACTCCTCTGACCCTGAACATTTCTTTATCAGATACATAACGAACATACACTTCGCAAAATTTTAAATAGTGCTAGTGACGGAGAGAGGGGCTGTCAGGATTCCTGCAACCTTGCTGCAGTTCATTGGGACAGTTCCTGTTTACGACCACCATGGGTCACTATAGACCAGGGACAGTGACTGGGCTCTCTCTCTCCTGATCCCTCACACATGTAGATAATCACTCACTGATCACCTCACTCACCTGTCTTATTTCATTCATTATCTCCTGAGTTCTGTTTGATCCTTAGTATTTGCATTTAGACTCTGCTCAGTCCCTCATGGTAGCATACACTCACACAACCTTCCTTAGGTCCCTGTCCTGTGTTTATGTTCATGCTCTGAACTTGTGCCTGGCTTTCCGCGCTGGTGCTCTCCTTCCTCTTCAACTGCAACAGGATCGGGTCATGACAGAAAGCTACCGTCCCCCGAGATGCACAGTGGATCTTAAGATTCTTGCATCTTCTCTGCCAGTGGACTTTGACAACACCCACAAAGAAGACTGGGGCCTTACGAGCAATGCTAGAGACGGAGGGAGGGTCGAGACCCTCGACTTCTGTGGATTCTTTGCGAGAATCACGGGCACCCGTGTTTTTCGGAGGGTAAAGACTGTACCACCGTGGGTTGCAGACTCCCAGAGGAACCACCGATAAGGCTGGTCCCTAAAGATATAGTCTTGGTCTCTTTCTCACCACCCCGGCGACGGAAGAACTGGAAAAGGAGGACAAGGGGTAAAAGAAAGGACACGGACGGACCTCTCTGCATGGAACCAGTGCTACACGAACAAAGCTCCCACACTGGTCCCGCCAGTCCAGCCGACTTCCCCTCCAGAACAACACTTGACTCCTTCAGCGAGCCCTCTTCACACTGATTTTCTGACATGATACAAGGTGATCACTCTGTGAGAGAATATTCGGAGGAGTTCTGTGCCCTTGCAGATGGGGGAATGTGGAGTGGTGAGGTACTCATGTACACAAACCTCGGGGGATTAGATCCCCATATACAGAACGAACTCAGTCATGTCTCGCTTCTCGTGACACTGGAGGGGATGATTCAGCTCAGCCTCCATATAGAGCTTCATCTAAACCTCTCTATCCCTCACATACCTGCTCCTCACCATCCAGTTCTACATATTCCAGATCCACACATGGCAGCTTCTTTTAGTCCAGCTCCTCACATTCCAGCTCCTCACATTCCAACTCCACACATTCCAGCTCCACATATTCCACATATATGTGCTTATTGAATCTACCTGCTGCTGTCTTTCTGGTAAGCCTGCTTAAGTTTTTAGTTTGTATATTTAACTCCTGCTAGTTTCTGCATTTAGTCTGTCTTTTTTGAGTGCTCTTACTGTGAGTATCACTCCACTAGTTAGACAAAGGCTCACCTGGTATCTGTTTAGTGG
>JBBPDH010000022.1:540563-552697 GCA_037974565.1 Clupeocharax schoutedeni
CAAGAAAGGGTATAAAAGAAGAAAAACTAATGACATGGCCTCCTTGTTCACCTGATCTGAACCCCATTGAAAACCTGTGGTCCATCATCAAATGTGAGATTTACAAGGAGGGAAAACAGTACACCTCTCTGAACAGTGTCTGGTGGTTGATCAATAATAAAATTATTCCTCAAAAATACAACTTGCCTAATAATTCTGCACTCCCTGTAATTGGGTTTGCAGGGAGGATGAAAGAAAGAGAAACAGCCAGGTCACCAGTTGATACAGGGCAGAGAAACAGCCAGGTCACCAGTTAATACAGGATGGACAAACAGAGACACACATTCATACCCAGGGGCAATTTAGCATCTTCAATTTGTCTGACATGCATTTGTTTAGACTGTGGGAGGAAGTACCTAATGTGGGCAACATCTCCACACATAAAGGACATTCAAACCCACAACCTTCTTGCTCCCACCACACAATTTAGATTGCTTGTGCAAATGCATCGTAGTACATTCAATTTAGCCGATTGCTTCTCTGCCAAATTACAGATATACATGTATGCAAGAAATCACAGATCACCAAGTTTTTGCTTTCTGCATAATTTTCCACCTACAAGATACTTACATAGAGATGAAGAAAAGGTATAAAATTACAGGGCACAAGAGGAGAAAGAAGATGATAAAAAAGGAAAGAAAAAGTGAAAGATTCAAGGATATCAGAGAGAATGTGAGGAGAGGTATGGAGAGGGTGCGGTGGGGGGAAAGTCAATTTTGTATTTGTGGTGTGTTGTGGCAGTAATGAAGAGGGATGAAACAGCTGCCGCCAGGGCCCACAGTCCCCTGGCACTCCAGGCCTGAATCTGAGAGAGAGCCGGACACACCTCCGATGTGACCAGATGGGGACACATATGTCTCATGTCTAGCAATTAACAATCATAGGGTTCCTGTAGTGTCTTGCATTTGACTGTGTCACTCAGGGCATCAAACAGGTCAGTGCTAAATTTATTTAGTACTAAATATTAATAGAAGTGGAATGCCTATTTCCAGTGATGTATGCAAGGAAATTTTATGTACCACAACAATACATTACCAAATGGTAATGCACAACAGAGCTAACAGTATTTCATTATATTTAAGGATCAAAAGCACATTTGGAACTTAGAGACTATATATGGAATCCCATTTATACAAAACAAACACTGCACTGCATTCAGAATCCCAAGGGGAATGTATTGCTAATGGCACACAATACGTTAATGTTTGTGCTTTTTCCCTGTGAATTTACCCTGCTATTTTGTGTACATCTAAAACTTAAGTGTCATGTCGTCTGACTGGGGGGAGGACGCAGCTGCACACAGTGAAGTTCCAAAGAGACAGTTTATTATTCAAACACAGTCACGTAAAGTCCAAACAGAAAACACAGTCACAGAAATTCCAAACACTAGAGCACAGGACCCCTTAGTCCGCTCTCTCGAGGAAGAGACCTTTCCTTTGTCTCTGAATAACGACTTGAACTTGAACTTGACAAGACCCGCATCCATCTCACGGACTGAGACAGAGACCTCACTGTACTGTCCTCTGTTAGGTTCCACTCAAGGTCTCGATCCCCTGGCTGCTCCCTGCCACCTGTCCTCCTGTACAGAACACACATGGGATTGAGATAAGGAGAAGAGAGAGAGAGCACAGGATGGTTCAACGCTGTCCGTAAACATGCCACTCACTCATGGACAGTCGCCTCTCTCAGTCAGTAGCTGTGTAGCCACCTGCTCACACTCCTCATGGCTGCTATTAGACAGGAAGAGACACCCGCAGATGAGGAGCAAGGCGATCCGGCCGCCGAGCATGGAACTCATCCACAAGGCCCTGGCACAACACATTGCTAGCCAGCACCCACCTCCTCTCCTCGGGCCGTACCCCTCCCAGTCCACCAAATACTGGAGGGCATTCCTGCGTCTCCGGGAGTCCACAAGTGCCCAAACCCAGTATGCTGGTTCCCTTTCACGATAGCCGCTGGTTCCATGGGCCGCACGTGTCCCTCATCCAGGGGACCTGAAACAGAGGGTTTAAGATGTGAAACATGAAAGATTGGGTGTATTTTCATGTGTAGGGGTAATCAGAGCCTATAAGTCACCAGGTTCACCCTTTTTTGAATGGGGAATGAACCCGAGCACACACTCAAAGGCCGTTAGGCTGGTCGAGGAGTGACGCAGGGAGTTTTGTGCATATTCAGCCCATCTGAGGTACTCTACTGCTGTTGTGCATGGCAGTAAGCCTGAAGGAACCTACCTAGCTCCTGCACTGACCGTTCAGCCTATCACTTTGATTTGGGGTGGTAACCCGACGTGAGGCTGCCAGCGGTCCCCAGCTTCTTCATAAAAGCATGCCAAACGTGTGAAACAAACTGGGACCACGATCAGAGAGGATTTCCTCCGGGATGCCCTAATGCAAAAACACATGCTGAAAGAGTGCCCAGGTCACTGCCAACACTGAAGGGGGCGAGGGGAAAGGAATGAACCTAACCCCCTTCAAGAACTGGTCCACCACAACCAGATCTACTGTGTACCTTTTGGATACTGGGAGATCCATGATGAAGTCCACTGCGAGGTGGACCCCAGTCTCTGCAGTATCTGTAGGGGCATTAGATTCCCTGCGGGGAGCTGCCGAGAGTGATCGCGCATGTCCTGCACAATCTCACGGCACTCTCGACATCAGCCCACAGGGATGGCCACCAGTAGCCACGTCTCACGACCTCAATGGTATGATGGACACCTGGATGTCCCGTTGCCAGAGTGTGATGCGCCCAGGCTAGGATTTTAGTACGTAACGATACGGGGATGAACCACTTACCCTCTGGACAATCGCTCGGGACAGTAACCCGCGAATTATATTTGTCTAGCGTCTCGTTTATATCCCACTGTAATGGAGAGAGCACTAACTCCGAAAGGATGATGGTCTCTGGGTTTTCGGTAGCCACAGGGTTATCAAACGTACGGGAGATTGCGTCCGCTTTCACATTCTGTGACCACAGCCTATAGGTAATCACGTAAAGAACAGGGCCCATCGCGCCTGTCTCAGGCAGAGACACTTTGCTTGCCAGATGTATTCGAGGTTGCGGTGGTCCATGTAAACGGAAAATGGATGTCGCATCCCTTTCAGCCAGTGACACCACTCCTCTAACGCTGCTTTGACCACCAACAGCTCGCAATGGGCGATGTTATAATTCTGCTCCGCATCGTTTAGCTTTTTTGAGAAGAAGGCATATGGGTGTAACGTACGAGGGGTCCCATGGTAATGCAACAGCACGGCCCATAGTCTCTCCTTGGAGCCATCCACCTCCACAATGAAACGTTTGGCCGGGTCCGGCAGTTTCAGTACCGTCGAGTCGGCGGTTAACCAGACGTCACATTAAGAACTTGTTTTGGTTGTTCTTATCTTATCCCTGAGCATGACCATTTACCATTTTGCTTGAAAAAATGTGTCTGAGATGTGAAAAAGTGTCTGAGACCAAAAATCTGGGAAATGTTGTTCTGGGTCAAGGTATGGGATGTCACCTGCCATATTAATCAATCAAAGCAATGTTAGTTCCTACTGTCACAGTAGGACTTATATTTCTTCCCTGCTCCTGGGGATGTTATCTCCCTTAAATACAGACAACAACAAGAGTGGCTGAAAAGGAGGAGACAAGGGAAATCTGTCATGTTGTGATGAGCTAAATAACTACTTTGTCCATGTTGGTTGGTAAAGACCTTATATGTGGCTGCTTTTAAAAATTAATGTGTTCCTTTGCAGACTGGCATTGGATAGCTACTGGATAGTGAAACAGGGAAGAAATGGGAGGGGTCGCTAATGGCATGTCTGCATGCATTTTGCATTGTGGAACAAATTGCTGGATAATGTGTGTATCAATCAGGCTGGCCCTTAACTTAGCACCTTCCCTCACTGCCAGAGAGACAGTTCTCATCTTCAGCTTAATTGTCCTTTCTCTGTAATAAATAAATGAGCAATGCCTTGTATATATGACATGTCGGGAAAATCATCAGGTTTTGAGATGTCATCTCCCTCTAAAGCTAGGAGTGTCCTGGCTAATTTATTTTATACCTCACCTATTTCATGCCACAAATCTCCACTCAGGTGCTCAGAGTAGGCTTCCTTCAGACCAGCTTTATTTAGGAAATGTCCACCTGATGGGACTGTGAAGAGCCTCAATATTCTTTTATTCAGGGGGAAGTTGTGCAAGAACATGTGCATGATAAGACAATGAACCTTGTCTTGTCTGGGCTTCAACAATTTTCCACTTGTCAAGCTTTGGTTTTGTGACAGTTCATGAGCACTGCAGCTTCAGTTAGTCCTCAGCAGTGAAATTAGAGAGTGACTTAACTGCCTTCATTGAGTTAGCCAACTTTAAGTTAAAATGGTTTACATGTATTCATGACCAGAGCCCAAAGAACAAGTCTTCTATTTATAACTAGAACTGAAGCTCTACAGGATTTAACCATGTTTCTAGAAGCTCCAACAGCTTCTAGCTGCTTCAGTTATCAGAGATAATTGTGCTGAATATTTAAGGTAATTAAGGAGCACAAGGTTGACTGCATATTCAAGCCCCATTTTCAGCTCATGGGATATTATGCAGAAAACGGTGAGAATTCAACAGTGAGAATTCAACATTCTGACGGGGCTTTCTAATCCTCTTGAACTTCCATTAGTTGTATCATTTTTCTTACTCTCTCCCTTACCCATCAACTTTTGTATGTATCTGGTGCATTGCTGGGCTGCACCTCAAATTAAACCCTGACCTGTTTGTGTCTCAATCACAAATGGACAGCTCTTTGGAGCATGGATTGGGAGAGACTTAAATTATCCCTTGAGAACGCAACAGTAGCTTAAAGCATCAAAGGAGGCTAATGCTGGATGAGTGCTTCCTGGTTTTTATAAACAGGAAATTGGATGAATGGAGAAGTTGGGAAATTAAGGAATGTTGCAGTAATCCAAGCTAACTTTGACTGTTTACTTCTTGTCAGATTTTTATTTGCTCACAAAATTTAAATGATTCCTAACAACTGGAGCTCCCACATGAGGAATGGCAACAGCAGAAAATATTCAAAGTATTAAAGATCACAGATGCTGATCGAAATCAAACTGTCATGTCCACTCTGTCCCCTATTACATCAATTATGTATTATTTTGTTTTGACTCTTGGCCCCCTCTGATGCACTTAACTTGTCTTGCTATCTAACCTTTTCTTCCTCTCACACCCTCCCTCCCTCTCAACAGGGCTGTCGCTGGTCATCGGGAGCCACTTCCTGATGACAGCAAAGACAACATCACTATTTTCACTCGGATACTGGACCGTTTGCTGGATGGCTATGACAACAGGCTGCGCCCTGGCCTTGGAGGTGAACCACATATTTGTGTTGTTCTTTTCCTGAATACACTCCCATAGTGTCCACTTATTGTCCTCACATTGGAACAGTGATGGATTTAGATAATGATGCAGCTGTGTATTGGATCCCTGGCATCTTGTGAACCCCACAGAGATCTTCCATTATTGCCTCATCTCTTAAAACTGGCACTGATCCACACATAGACCCTTTTTCTTTCAATTAATTTTCTTTCAGATCTGTAGCAGATTGCTTTATGGAACAGTGAAGTTACTTCTCTTTTTCTAGTGCAGTGATGTTTATCAATATTAGGGAAATGAAAAATGTGCCACAAAGCGGTACAAAGTGGTGCTCTCTTGAGATCACTTACAACTCCTAAAGTCTAAGGAGCCTCAGAAGACTGCCACATTACAGCTCGCTGATACAGATGGAGAGGAACTCAGCTTTTTCTGTTGATGTGCTAAGTCACAATATTTTGACAGGCACAAAATAGTTTCTCAGCCATTCCGATTACTTAAGATACTGACTGCTATTCAAGAATTGAAAATGAGTACCTAGAATTGAAGACCAATGACATCAGTGACTTCAAGTTAAATGGCAGTATTTGTAGTACAGAATCCCCCCTCTGTCCCTCGCTCTCACTCACTCAATCCCTCTCTCAGATGAGATTTCCTGGTTCATAGGTGTCTTGTGCCTACCCTGGGAACAAGAATTAAGCTGCCTTTATTAATAAATGGGCAGTGTTACAATGGTGCTTAAAGTGCTGTGCTCCATTATTGCATACTGAAGGGTTTCCATCAGCTGAAGTGTACCAGCCATCCTGACACACACCCCCACACTGTGCTCGTGGCTTCTACTGTTCTTGGCTCCCTCGTCTCCCTGCCCTATGCAGCTGTTTGCATTCCACCGGCCAGTAATTCAGTTACACCTTATTTGCTAATCTATTTTGTTTGTTTCCATTCTCAAGAAGATGAAAGCTGCCTTTAAAATTATGGATAATTCATCAAATGTAGCTTTGTTGATTCATCTCCACTGATGTGGTTTCCTTGATCTCTATTCTAACTTGGAGAGGTTTTCAGAAGTGGTTTGGTTTAGATTTGTTTCCAGTGTTCTCGGGCACAGCCTGTGATGTATTTTGTTAGGGATGAGCATTTCAAGCAAAAACATTACTTGATAATCACTGAGAAATATTCAAAACTTCTTTGAAGATCACTCCTTCCTCTCATTAGGAATGAGGGAAGGAGAGAGATTATCAATCCTTCTTTTGTTGTTTAATGGTTGTTGTCAAGCAGTTTTTACCTGCATTAAATCCACATTCTGCCAGTAGAATTGCCTTGCCTCCATAAAATGACAAAATGTCATATACATATACATATAGTATATACATATATACATATAGTGTTTCATACAATTGAAACACAATACAAATATTTGAAAATTGTGACCTATCACTTGTAAAGTTTGTGTCAGATGATGCCAGATGCCAGTGAAAGCATTTGATGGAAAATACATTTGCCCTTTTTTTCTTATTTCCTTTTTTCATTAGCTATGGAATTGTCTGTTGCTATAATAGCAATCTACTCATTTATTAGGGATGCTACGTAGAAATTCAGGGTGTTGTTTAGACTGCAGTGATGATTTCTTTAGTTGACAGTATCATTGTAACAATGCAATGCTTGAACACACAAACTGCTTGAACACACAAACCACCTGCACCAACAGCTCACCACAGTATTTTCACTCTGTACATTTCCTTCCGCCTTGCCATAAAAATACAGTCATATTTTTTCATTCAGTCATATTTCGTTCAAGTCAAGTATCATGAATCAAATAAAATCATGCGATTTATGTATGTATCCAAACCTAATAGTATGACATCTTATTTTATGCCTTTCACCTATACCTTTTTTCTCTTGTCTTATCAGAGAGTGTAACAGAAGTTCGAACCAACATCTATGTCACCAGTTTTGGACCAGTGTCTGACACAGACATGGTAAGTGTTTTCTGCCACTTAAATAAACACCCTAACTGAGAAATTGTTTTAACTGTTGTTGTTAACACAAACAAATTATTATTAACAACAACAAGACTGTCTGCACTTTCTGTAGTTTTTTCAGTCCTGGCTTTGCTTAGAGGTACTGGAAAAAGACTGTATATTCAATATGAGAAAATGGAGATGTTTCTTTTGCCCTTGAATTGAAATCCTGCAAATTCACTTGTCAAATGGAGTGCAGAAGAAAATGCAGTGCTGAGCCTTTCTTCTGTCCATCCCAGTGAACGCATGAGCGTTTTATTATAGGCTCATTTAAGAGAGAATGTAATTGGTAGAGAGGCGCATGGAAGAAATACATGCGTCTTAATCATACACACAATTGGCTCTGGCATGCAAGATGAATCACACTAGTCATGTGGCAGCACTTTGCATTCCCTAATACTGAGGAGAAAACAGTACTGTCCTTTATGTTATATGGAGCATGAAATGATACTTATCATAATTATCTAAGTTAACAATAACAATCATTATTCAAAAGAACTGATTTTGTACAGTAAGTTTCCAGAAATTATTTATTACCTGTCCAGAAATACAGCAGTACTATTTTAATGCCTGTTAAAAAGAACCAATTAGCATATCATTATGCAATATTGGATACTGTGAGGACGGGAGTGTTTTCTAACGGTAGCTAAATTACAGATGTATTTAAATAGCAATATATATGCCCTAGCATAGATTTGTGGAAGCCTAACATTATTTTATATTCTAAGAAATTTGGTGGTGTGGGGGGGGGGGGGGTTCTGTTCCTTTCACTACCCCTGACATTTTTCTGTCTTCTGCTTTTAATTTTTCACTCACTTCTTACTGATTTTATGTCCTTCTTTCATTTGTGTTTTATCTGTTTGATTGTTTGCCCCACCCCCCCTTCAGCCCTGAATTTGTTTCTTTCTCTTCCATCTTGAATGATTGTGCTATTTTTATCTAATTTGTTTTCTGTCACAAAAAATAACAAACTCTGTCCATACACACACACACACACACACACACACACACACACACACACACACACAATCACCCCCTCATGGGCTTTGTCTGATGAGCTGGGCGTGTTGAAATTGATGCCAATCTAATCTGCCCCAGGTGCTGTATAGAGCCTTGTGCATGTTGAGGATGGCAGCACCAGTCAGGAGCTCACCCCAAATGCAGGAGGTTCTCCACTCATTTAAAAAATGCACTGTTGTGCAAAGATACCACTGTCATCCGTAACCCCAATATCTGCTGGGCCAGAACGTGTTTGTTTTTCTCTCTCTGGATTTATTTGATTATTGTGTACATATTATATTGCAAATGAAAATGGATCCCCTTTCAGTTCAGCAGAAAAGGATAAACCAAGGGTTTTTTAGAAGACAACAGTGGTGGCAGATTTGTGACCAGAAGCCATTTTGATTTTAATATTGTGAGGTAACTATAACCCTGCCTTCTTCTGAGGATGACCATTTCGCATCTTAGCACTTACTCACCACTTGCCATTATTTCAGGGAGAAGATTGCATTTTACATTGCCAGGTGAGGTCCCATAAAGTGCTGGCAGCCTATATTTTAAGAGACTTCAACCCAAACAAACCAGAACCATTTTTTTGTTGTGTTCTTTGTTGGTGGATAAGCATCATCCATCACAACACATCCTTGCCACCGGGGACACAAAAGCCAAGCTAGTCTTTCTGCAACAAGAATCAAGAAATGAAGAACGGGTGAAAGCAGGTTATGTGAGAATTACAGCCATTATTGCCGAGGTTTTTCCTAAACCAAGTCCTGCAGAGCATAGGATCTGTAATTTACTCACAATAGTATTGCTCGCATTTCAGCTTGTTTTAGTTTCCCTTTTTTGTCATAATCACATTTTATGGGTCAAAGTAAGTGTTAAAACATCAGCAGGCAAAGTCTTGTTGAAGACAGTTTACATCCCTAATAGATGTTTGAGAGGCAGCAATATGTTACCATAGCTACAAGTTGTTATACCAATAAATCCATGCCGTGTAACTGGAATGCAACTTTTTGACCCTAGCTTCCTAACTTTCTCATAGAGGGCATTCTTCTCCATCTTCTAATGCATGTTTACTTCTGTTACATTGTTACTCATCTCTAATGATCTTTAATATGAGTTTAATATTATGTTGGTTTGCAAACTAGTTGGTTCAATTATGATCCATTATGATATAATACTCAAACAAGCTCACTTGCAAATTCTGAAGCCATGTGGTGGACTCAAAGGACTAAATTTGACAAGTCACATAATCAATATTAATCATAAGCTAGGATAAGTCGGCAGCTTTCAGAAGAGCTAGTTGGTTCCAGTGGGACATAGTTTCCTGTTGAAATCAGTTATTTCATGCAAGTGCTGCATGAAATATGAATGGTATCTCATCCTTTTATGATCAGCCTAAGGAGGCATGCTCCCCATTGGCAATATGTGGAAAATATGTCTTTCATTATGAGCTTCTTGTGTAATTTTATGTTGTTATCCAGCTTATCTGCCTCATGCAAAGCAAACATAGCTAGCAGCCATTAGTCTACCTACTGAATCCACAGACAAAGGCACATTTCTACCACTGTGCTAGCAATCTGTTGTCCGTTTAAAATATATGCAATAGATTCTTAAGGAGGGTCACCCCTTTGGTCGATAAGCAACTTACATGAATGTTTAAGTCAATAAAATGTAATTATAAAATGTTAGCTTTGTAAACCATTGACCAGTTCTAGTATATACAGTTCTAGAACCTGGATTAGGTGCTTATACTCTCATCAATATAATCTTTAAGAAAAGAAGGACATTTCAGTATAAATGGCAGAACTCACATATTACTCATAAATGGATATGATTTCAGTATATGAGCTTTTCCATTCTGCTCTCTGCACTGTTTGATGTTATTATGAATTTCTGGTAATGCTTCCTGAAATGTTGGCCTGGAAGAAACCTTTTGCAAAATCCGTTTTGCCTAAATCCTGAAAGCCGTAAGTGCAGTGGCAGCACAGGAATGACTGACCGCAAATCACACATTGATGGGTCATATTTCCAGCAAAGAGATCGAAGACGTTGATACAGAAGTGCTAAGAGGACAGAGAATGCAAAAAGATGGAAAATGTTAGAAAGCAAGAAAAGGCAGCGCTGGGTGTGGGGAGAAGACTTGGAGAAACAACAAACAACCTCATTTGTTCCCATTACGCAGTGCTCCATTTGCCTCTCTCATCTGTGAATAGAAAGATTAAAGATTTCAAAGTCTTTCATTCTGTTAATTCTCTTTGTTACGGAGTGTGATTATGGCTGCTACACCTGCTGAGGTTTGCCTGTCCTCACATAACAGAAGCGGGTAATCTGAATATAATCAGTAATCAGGGTGATGAGGCCCCTGTTTGAATCCATGTTGTTTGTTCTTACCCACCCCATTATTATGCCTGCTCAGTTAATCACAATGTGATACAGATGTGAAGCTCAGGTGTGCAGAAAAAAAAGGCCAAATATATTGTCACTTTTTCATGTTTCCTCAAAAGGCTAGTTAGGTCTAGATTATATAATATTTGTGTCATGCAGCAATATTAATTTTTAATTTTAGAAAGGCTGATGGATAATCAACATTTATTTTACATAACATACATTACATTCCTCTGGAAAAAAGAGCAGCATTATTTAGTCCATAAATGTTCATGAGCATTCAATAATAACAACAACTGTCAGGGCTGGCACGCTAAGGCCGTGCCAGGTTTAAGTTTTTCGGCTTTTCTGTTCTTGGTTTTGGTCTGTATTCTGTTCTGTTTCTCTGTATGCCAGCATATAGCTGAGGATCCTTGGTTCTAGTTATCATGTCTTCTGTTTTGGTTCTCGGATGCCCTTATGGCTTTTTGGTTTGGTTTAGTGTAGTTCTGCTCTGTCTGGTCTTGTGTGTGTTCTCTGTTCCCCTTCTGTAGGTTCCCTGGTCTAGTCCATGTTCCTGTCCTCCCTGATGTGTCCCAGCCTGATGTGTGTTCTCTGTGTACCTGCTCTGTTCCTGTTCTGGTCCCTTGTCTTGGTTCCCTGTGTTCACGTTCCCCAGCCATGTCTCCCTGCTGTTCTGTGTTCAGGTGTTCCCTCCATGTTCCAGCCGGGCCCCTCTTCCCTGCCCTGTCCATGGATGGCTGAGACTGTTAAGGAGTGTGTGTTGCTGAGACTGTAAAGGAGTGTGTGTGGCTTAGACTGCCTGTCCAGCCCCTGCTTGTCCAACCCCTGTCTGTTCTACCCTGAGTGTCTGCTCCTGTCTGCCCGGTGCCCCTGCTCCTGTCCCTGCTTCCTCATTGGTTCTAAAACACCTGGTCCTGCCCTGTTCTGGTCTTGCCCTGTTTTGGTCCTGCCCTGTTCTGGTCTTGCCTTCTTCCGGTTCCTGTGTGTTACTGTTCCTGTGTGTCCTCCCTGGCCCTGTGTGGCTGCCCTTCTGTATGCGTGGCCCCTTCTGGTCTGTGTGGCCCCTCCTGGTGTGAGTGTGGCCCTTCTGGTGTGTGTGTGACCCCTTCAGGTATGTGTGTGCAGCCCTTTTGGTATGTGTGAAGCCCCCCCAGTGTGAGTGCGATCCCTTCTGGTCTGTATGGTCCCTCCCTGGTGTGTGTGCTTCTCATCTTGTTTTCCTTGTGTTTCCCCAGCCTCTTGGATTAGCCCCAAGTCTTCATCCTGTCTTGTCCTGGTCTGTCTTCATCCCGGCCCCGTCTATGTCTAGCCCTGGTTCCTCCTTGTGTGTCTGCCTGGTCACGTCCC
>JBBPDH010000022.1:580513-593033 GCA_037974565.1 Clupeocharax schoutedeni
CTGACCTTCAGCAGCTTCTGGAAAAAACCCATTTGCCGGCCTTTGCCAGCCAAAGATAGTTAGCTGTGCGCAAAACACTTTCTAATCGGGAAAGAGGCGCCATTCTATCTTTTACAGAAGAGATGTGCCTGGCTCCTAAACAGATGACCTCGACCTTTCCCCTAATGCAGTAATTACAACTGGTAAGAAATGAGAGATGTACGCTTAAACCGTATGCTCTACATCCTCAGAGAGAATACAATGCAATATGTGTAATTCACATAATGAAGAACAGTAAATCAAACAAAATAAATGCAATATATGTGTGATTACTCAATGAAATATGCAAATAAAAGGTAATATATGCAATTTCCAAAACACAGTTTAAATGCTACACTTCAAGCTGTAAAATGTTGTTGTGGCTAATAAAAACTAGCAAGGTTGGAAACATATTTATGTTAGCACAATTTACAAATTGATCATGAATATATGATAAAATGCTAAGACATACATTACATTACATGTAATAGCTGTAATACACCAACCAGCCATGACATTAAAATTACCTGTAACTCCCTCATGCTGACAGAACAGTTATGACTAATCAAGGCATTGACTCCACAAGACCTCTGATGGTATGCTGTATTATTTGACAAAACAGCAGATCATTTAAACAAACTAAATTGAAATGTGGGGAATACATGCATTTGTCTAGTTTGTCCAGACATCCAACAAATTCTCAGATTGACATCTGGGGATTCCGGAAGCCAAGTCATCAAATTTGAACCTTTTTTCATATTCCTCAGTCCCTTCCTGGACAATTTTTCCGGACCATTGTCACAACGTAATCAGGGTTCACTTATTCAACTGATTATTTTGTACTACATTTAGGCTTCCAACCACATAACAGTATCAAAAGAGCTCATTTGTGGGTGGAGCCTGGATAGGCAATTTGTACTGTTTTAAAACTAAATGTTGACATCTTAACACACACCAGCATGTTCAGTATCATATGCAACACTCCCAGTTGTAATCTAGGCTCAGTGACATTGATAGTCATAACTTCTTTTCATTCAAATTTAAAATAAAATATATATCACACCCTGAACCAAGGATTGTGAGTAGAATCATCAGCTTGGGTCATGAGCTACGGATTTCCTTGGCCTGCATGCATTTGTGTCTGTGTCTGAGATTATGGCCCGAGTCCCTGGCTTATGTTTCTCATCGCTGACACTGCAGACGTGCTCTCATTTGTTGCACTGTGGCCACCAGCTCAAGCTATCACCAGCTCTGACTTTCAGCCAACTCATCTGCCCTATCGCAGCACAGAGGACCCAAGCAAATATATCATAGCCCTGGAAAATAACAAGCCCTCCAACTGCATGTGAACCATACTCTCATCTGTAGCCCATGGTGGTTGTCCTCCCTCTTCCTCACTGCGTGTAAACCTTTGACCCACATGCATGTAATGAGCCTCCACTTTGCCCTCAGGAACCTCTTTGACTTGTTTTGATATATGTATATATTTTTGGGAGAGAGGGAAGTAGGCCCAATGTGATTTGCCACTTACTGGAGTGAAGACTAACAAACCTTGGCCTTTTGCCTTGGCTGACACACATCTCGATGAGAAGGCTTTCCCAGCAGAGCATCAGCCAATGAGTCAGACAGGACATACACGGGTTTGATTATTCAGAACCAGAAACCGAAAAAGAGCATGAGGTCTCAAACCAGATCAGGTACAAATCAAACTGGGATGGGGCTACAGACACAGCGCTGAACAGAAGCTCCAAATGATGAAATGCAAACCAGGACTAAACAGAAAACACAACCTTAAATACAGGGACACTGATTGAACAGAAACACAGACAGCTGGACAAGGGAGAACACAACCAATGAGTCACATGGACAGCAGATCAAGACAAACCAAAACACACCCACAAACCCCACACTACAAAATAAAGGCCCCAGAACACAAACCCAAAAACCCAAACCAAAAAGCAGTGGCTACACTGCCACCGACCAGGCCCCTAACAGCTAGTCCCTACCAAAATGTTCTAAGTGTATTGTGTGTTCTTCTTCTTGGACCACTTCTGGTAGGTAATAACCACTGTATACTGGGAAAATCCTCCAAGGCCTTCTGTTTTGGAAGATGCTCAGAATCACTATTATGTTTTTGTTGTTGTTTTGTCCATTTAAAAAAAGTCATTTTTCCAGTTTTGAGTGCAGCCTTAAATTTAGAATGAGGCTAGTACTATATTTTAATATTATTCTGTATATTATTTTCAAACACTTTCTGTCTAGTAAGTATGAATATTATGTATTATGTCACTTGTGGTAAATTGAGATTCATTTTTCTTGTTGTAAGTATTGAACTTTATTTGGTACATTTGTTGTAAAACTGTTGAGAGCTTGCAAAGCAGATTTGTGTCATTCTTTATTCATAGCAATGCCACTCATTTATTACTGTTGATTTTCTCTCCCACAGACACAAGAGTCGACCTCCCTTTCTAAAAAAGCCAACAATACTTTCAACATTGTGGGCACTACTTACCCGATGAGTGTTGGAAAAGACCCAGGGCTGACAACCATTGCTAAAAGTGCTACCACCCCAGTCCCTGCCCAGCCCCAGCCTGTTCGAGAGGTACGCCTCTCCAGGATGGATGGCGAGTACATCACAGAAGGTGTGAAGAAATCATACAATCGTGTCAGCAAAGTGGACAAGATCTCACGTATCATCTTTCCTGTGCTCTTCTTCATCTTCAACCTGGCCTACTGGGCCACATACGTCAACAGAAAGCCATCCATTACAAGGTCCAATGGTCAGAAATGAACCAATGAAATAAAAAAAAATTAAAAAAACACCACAGAAATGACAAAAAAAGAACTGCCAGTGAAGTCTGGAGTAGCCATACAATGCTACCACATTCAGTGTGCTATTTATTGTTTGTTTTCCTTGTGACCATTTGTTGGTTTACATGTAGATATAAACAGATTCTCATATTTGTTTAAAATAGTCCATTATTTATTGTTTAAGAACAGTTACATGCCATGGTCTGAATATGTCATGTCATTGTTTTCCTCAGTGAGAATTATGACAGAAAATTTGTTTGGTGCCGCTCCATTCAGAATGATCACATAGCCATCTATCTGCTCACACCATACACTGTACATCATCAGGCAGAAAAAACTCTGTGCTGTGATTGGTCATTAGTTGCCATGGCAAATGCCTGTAGCCTTCAGCAGCCAGCAGCAATGTCCATAGGTGCAGCATTAATAATCATCAGTGTCTGCTCTTGGAGATTCACTTGACCTAGAGCAAGATCATCTAGAATTGCTTTCTTGTCCCCATGGGTGTTGTCTCTGCGTTTTCCAGTCCGACAACTCCAGTCCGACAACTAACAGCCGAGATAGGCTCAAAGGTAAAGAAACTGTGTGCCTTCTCAATCCCTTTTTTGTTGAGATAAATTGTTTCACACACAGACACTGTCTATAAGTTCACCCTTTCCTTGCAAAACCAAAAAAAGTTGATGTTAAATGAACTCCAGTAGGCTTGCTGTAAGCTCTGCAGAGAACATTTGAGAGTTGATTTAATGCAGTCAACCTCAGCGCAAGGCACTGCACCAGCCTACTTTACATGCCTGGATTAGTCACATCCTGTGGCATATATTTAAAGTTAGAGAACATATGGTGCATCATGCAAATGATAGCTATATGCTGTGATGCACTTACATGCAAACTGTGGTGGTGGGCCTTCTTTAAAGGGTGTGTATCAGGTTTGGACCAGTACCAAAAATTACAGTAAACTAATGCCATTGCTTCACACTGAAGTTCTGATTGTTATTTATT
The DNA here is from genome assembly GCA_037974565.1 of Clupeocharax schoutedeni. Lineage (NCBI taxonomy): Eukaryota > Metazoa > Chordata > Actinopteri > Characiformes > Alestidae > Clupeocharax > Clupeocharax schoutedeni. The sequence continues at coordinate 584,339 of JBBPDH010000022.1, forward strand.
TTTATTTAAATATAACTTAGATATTTTAAATTACTTACACATTAATGTGAGTAGTCCTATGTTTTTGCTACATTCTGTTCCACTGTATGCATCGGCATGATTGCATCTAATATTGCGCACATGCTTTGTTGTGGTATATGTCCCAAGTATTATTTTACTTTTTTACTGTTTCAATTAGAAATCACAAGACCATATTATACATTAGACAAGACATAGTAATATTGTAATTAAAGACAGATTACTGTGCCATGTCCTCATTGAGGGCCAAACTGTTCTGTGACTAGGAATTGCAGTTCAATGTGATGTACTTGGGATTCATGTGATTAGTTATTTTTGCAAATCTATCTGTCATTTATCAGTAACTAGTGTGGCAGTATGAAATTGCAGTTTCACTACACCTTGATGTTTAAGGAATTGTGCCAAATCATAATGAACTTTTGCATTCAATACTTAGAAAGTGCCAGGTTTACATGTGAATTTTAAACGAAGACATTTTTAGATGAGTTTAAAAAGTTGCGTATGTACTTATGTAACAGCAAGCTATATTAAGCAAAAAAACATTAACTTGACCATTTCATTTTTTTTTTCATTTTTCATTACACTAGCTATTGACTGATAGCTTCAAATCCACAATGCAGAACTTCACTTTTCATTAATACATTGGGTGATTTAGGTTTTTAGGTTTGTGGAAGGAAGATGAGGGTTGTCCCATACACACACCACATCCTGTGTTAACAGTAGATTAATGCATGACAATCTCTTCATTATTGTCTGTACACTTCAGTTACACTACCATATCATACTTTACGAGTCTGTAGGTTCCCTGCTGTCTCTCATGAGGCCTTGGTAGGGTTAGTTAAAATTATCTCGGTATTGTTTGTTGACACAAATAGTGTAACTCATAAGAAACCATATCTGAGGAGTATATTTATATAGGGATATAAATATTTATTTATGCTAATCTCATATACAGTATCGTACATGATATGTTTTATACAGTTCGAGATGTATTCTCAATAGCATCAGTGCAAGTGTAAAAAATGGGTAGAGCAATGTAGTGTAATGAGTAGACCAATTAAATATTTTCAAACTAAGGCCAAGTTAAAATAAAAGAAAATATATTTTGTAGATATTGTGAATCCAGTTTAAATGGGGTACTTGAAAACTGTAGTCTGTTAAATTATTGTAAACAGCTCTCATTAACTTTACTGACATGCACACGAATAGTGCTTGGAAATATTTATAGTACTCCAGCTGCACATTTATGTGCGAAATAAAGGGGTTCCCTAAAAATGCAAGGGAGTTACGCTGTGCAGATATTTACTTTAATACAAGGATAATTCCGTTTTTGTCTAAGCCATGATCAGTGAAACCTCTGAAACGTTGTTGCTGAATATTTGTCACTGCTGATCTCTGTAATACTGCCAATTATGTTATTGTTGCTAGATTAGAATACGTTAATCTACTAAGCATATTACAGTAAATCTTCAACTTGAATCTGCATTGAAAACTTTCTTGTTTTACTGCCTTGTAAGGTGTCTCTCTGAGTGTTTTGTAGTCCTGGCTATAGCTTGTTAGCTGCTCTCTTGTGCGTTGGCTAATATCGCTAGCCAGGTAATACGCTCTGCCAGTTGTACTGCCTTTGTGTGCACTTCCTTTCCTAATTTTTACTCTGAAGACACAGATCCTCTATCTGCAAGGCTTCTTGTACATACTGTATAAAAGGGGAAAAATGTATTCTTGCTGTTTTCAACTGCATGTCCCAAAGCATCAAAGAATCACTACAGCTTAAGATGTTTGGATAAGTGAACTCTGGTAGATCTTAGATTAGCCAGCTTGCCAGTTTACTACACCATGTCTTGGGCTGGACCTATTCATTAAGGCCCCACTCTCTGTGATGTATACACATTAGGCAACCCTAAGGAAAGCCAAGGACGTTGTGTGTTCAGTGCTTACTAGCTTACAAATGGAGGATCATATAAACCTGAAAGATGTCTGCCAAAGTCATTTTAGGTCTGTTGGAGGTAAAACACTGGCTCGTTGATGTATCAATCTCGTGCCTCTTGGTGATTAGTTGTGTTGTGTGAGCTGTACTCTGGCGCATGCAAGCCTTTTACTTTTTTTGTGGTGTTACACTGTGATGATATACTAAAAGTGACAGGGCCAGGACAAGTATTTCACAGGAAATTGTGGATATGCACAAACCATTAAAAGAGTACATACCTTAGTAGCATATTCCTAAAAAAAATAAAGGTGTAACTAGACCTTTATAAAGGTGTCTGCTAGCCAACCTGAGCTTAATGGGACCCAAAAAGATCTCTCTGGGCTCTGGGCTGATTTTTTAGGTAAATGATCAGACTTGTGTTTAGGTTTGGATATGTTTTCTAATGAGCGCACTTTTCCCTCACACCCTCTCTCTCATAGTAGATCTTTTACTTTTTTCCTTTCTCTTCAGTTGAAACATTTATGTGAATAGTAAGGAAAGCCTTTAGTATAGACAGGCTGTTTCATATTGAATACTGTACTCTGAGTGATACGATAAGCAGTTCCACAGTAGTTAAACATTATCTCAATAGCAAACATTGTTTATTACTGTGTACTGCAGACGAATAATCCCAGTAGGACATTTTAAGTATTTCAACTCAAACTCGTATTAGTAAAACACATTTGTGACAATCCATCTCTTAGTTTGGGTTTGGTTTTTAAATTTAGCAGTCAGGCCGGGTTAAATTAAGTCTCAAAACCACTGCAGGTTTGGGCATTAATTTCACATCTAGACCTATTTGTTTCATTAAAGGGTTGTTTGGAGTGATTTTACTTATAAATTAAGGAGTTTTAAGTTTTTAAGCAAAGCATTTAGTTGAAAGTTCAGCAAAAAATGAGCACATACAGAGAAGAAACTACACAAAGGCCCAGCAGATGCAACCCATTCTACAGTGGAAAAATCTGATTTTTTAGACGAGCGTGAACACTTTGTCTGAAAGGTAATCACAAAGATGCATGGGTTATATATTGTGGCACCATCATTGGCCAAAAAAAAAGAACAAAACGTGAATTGACAAAGCTGCCTGCCTCAAAACAAAGTGTTACCTTTGCCATTTGCTGCCTCAGCCATACATCATGATTATTGTCAAATTATCTTCCATACCTCATGACCTTTTGAGACGAGTGCACGGAGAACTGATTTGCCCATGGATATTGCAGTTGTATGGCTGTTCTCCTTTTGCTCCATAAGTAACAAGGACAAAAGAAGGTATAATATGCCTTCAAGCCCACATGAATATTTGAAAACTTTCCTGGAGTTTTTTAATCCTCAAAATTACACCCCAGCTAGGTGACTTGTGCCTGCACAGGTTTCCTTGCTCTGAAGGGCCTCTGTGTTATTATAAACCAACAAAAGATTTCTTCAGATTTTTGTACTTCTGATTTTTGCATGTGTTGATGGCCTGACTGCCCATCTCTTATTGTTTTTGCACAGCACAGTTGGCAGCAACCCATTTAACCAGTTGGAATACTTGCTTGTTCAACCTAGGACAAGCTACTACTTTAGAAGACTTGCTGTGCAGTAATGAGGCAATACACTGCAGAAAACCCTGTATTCATATGGAAATGTGATGTAACAAGCATTTTACTTTAGACTACTCTTCATGCTTAACCCTTTGAAGTCTGGAGTTATCGTTGTTTAGCTACACCATTTAAAACTTACTACTGGGTTCAATGCAATTTATTATACAGTATAATAATCATTACACTAAATTAAGTACACATATACAAACATGTTTCCATGTATTTTTTTTTCTTCCTGCAAAACAACCAAGATGATACACAATATTTTTGGTACTACTGACCTCTGAGGGCTAATGAAGGGTACCTGAGGAAGGAGCCCCTACATTAATCAGTTGAATGGTGACATTCTTTAAAATGCAGAAGGTTGGATTCAAGGAAAGCAACTGTTTTTAAACTGAAAGTTACTGATCTATAGCCAGGAAATCTGAAACTAACTGGAGTAACTTTCTCATTGAAGGTAATTAGTGGCCGCTTTAGCGATGGCCTCTTCATACCACTGTGTTGCTTTGTAAGAAAAGTCAAACGTTTTACTTTTAGAAATAGCAATGCTTTTTTTGTTGTTGTTGTTTTATAGAGAAACTTGACTTTGAGGTTTATTGCAATCCTTTCTGTTGTGATCTGTAAGTGGGACTGATGATGGTATAACAATGTTGTTTTAACCCTTCATGTGTCTAGGTTAGCTGTTCTTTACATTCAATAAAGATGCAGTACTTTCACCTGCTTTGTCTAGCTTCTGTCCTTTTACACTTTTTACACCAATTGACTTACATTTAGTGCCACTGTCAGAGTCACAGTCGCGAGACCATGACTCTGAACTCCCTCGGAGCGTGCAGGAACTGACAGACAAGCTGGTCTCCATGCTCATGATGTGTTTATTTGGAAAACAGGCTCAAACAGAAATGGGTGCGATGGCCAACAGAAAGCAGGATCTCAAAAAGGCAGGACACAGGCAGGGGAATTGAGGTGATGGACACATGAGGGAAAATAACAGACACAGACTATATATACAGAACTAAATCACAGGCCAAAACTAAAGGCAGGTGAAAACAAAGGACACACGTGATACAGGAACAGAATGTCAAAATAAAAGTCCTCAAAACAAACAGGGCCAAAAAAAAGAAAACAGGGCCACAAAACAGAAACAGTGGCCTCTAGCGGCCACCGACCATGACAGTACCCCCCGCCCCCTCTAAGCCGCCACTCCGGGGCGGCAATGCCCCAAAAACGGGCCAACAAAAAAACGCCCTAACAGGTAAGGTCCAAAAAAGCGGGTGGGTGGGAAGGGGATGTCGGGGGCACAACAAAAGAACTGTATATAAAAAAATGTTTGGTTTATTCACTGGAGGTATTCTTGGTGAGTTGTTCTGGGTGAGTAACTCAACACATTTAATGAATTAAGCCCTGATCTCTGTGCCTCAATAACAGGAGGTTGTGGGTTCAAACATGGCAGAGGAGCATTAAATCTTCTGAGGTACTCACCAAGAATACCTGCAGTGAATAAAATATAATTTTTTTATATGCAGTTCTTTCGTTCTCTCAGCTATTACTCATTTTTTTTGTCGAAGAGGAACAAGTGTTTAAACCATGCAGTACAGGTAAAATCTCCACCTAAAGAAAGGAAAAAATACAGGGAGCAGCAATTGGGAAAAAAAATTGCTTAGCGTTAAGGTTGTGGGTTCAAAGCTTGTGGGTTCAAACATGGCAGAGGAGTACAACAGTGCTCCTCTGCCATGTTTGAAACCACAATCTCATGTTGTTGGTGTGGCCTCAACTTATCTGTCTCTTCAATCCCCAATAATGTCACTGTTTGTGGCCCCACCTCCAATGCCGAGATCTGTTGGTCTTTCAAGCAAAATGACCAATTATTTTATTTAAATGTGTTCTTCACATTTGGCAGAGATTATTTATTGATGTTTCTTGTTTTAGTAGTCAATTGACTATTTCACATTGTGGGAAATTAGTTGTCAGTCCCAAGCTGACATCGATTAGGTCAACAGTGTAGTCCAGCTTAGCATTAAAATATTTTTAGAAACTATATGAGCACAAGCTAAAACAGTGCTTGTCCGACCTCAAAGAAAGAACTCATTTGCCCGTGTAGCACTGATTTTGTAGACCTGTTGAAAGAGTCTATTCCCAGCTTTCAGTCAAAACCAGTCTTGTGTTCAGATTTGATGTGTAAAGTGTATATACCACTTAAATGCTAAAACAAAAGGGAAAAAAACTGTGATATACCTGTCTGTATAGAATGCTATACTATTTAAATTGTGGAAGTACATTACAATGGTATGTGCTTAAGAAGATATATAACCATTGCCTTTGCTAAAGAACCATTCAAGAACCCATTGTATTGTACAACAACATCACATTGGAGGAACAGTAATATAGGGGCAGCTGCTGGCCTAGTGGTTAGGGCATTCGCCCTGTGATCAGGAAGTCGCGGGTTCAATTCTCAAGAAAGCTAGGCACCTCTGCACAAGTTATCGTCCCCAGGGCGCTGTGCTCGTAGCTGCCCCCTGCTTCACTTGGTGAATGGGTTAAATGTGGAAGGTGTATTTCGTGCTGTTCAGAGGTGTATTCACGTATGACCAGATTTTCACTTACTATAGTAAAATGCATTACAGGGAATGTAATTATGTAACTATTGGTGTAATCAGTTATCAGTCTTGACTTCAAGTTCAGTCTCCAAGTTTGGGCCCCCCACTGTTTGTTTGGCCCATTCACTGCATTCTCTGCTGCCACCTGCCTTCACCGTTTGCCCTGGAACCTTGCCTGTTTATGAAATATGGATTATTGCAATGTGCCATTCTTTTTGAGCATCGGCACACTGACAGAGAGAAATCGGAGGGGAGGAAGGCAGGCAGTTCGCGAAGCCGTATCTATCTTTCAGCAGGCTTTAGCTTCCTCCAGCCCCTCATCCCCCTCTTCCACTTCAAACGCAGTTCTGTTGCACATGAAAGGAGGCAGACTGAGCTCCTCCGCATCACTGCAATATTTACCAGAATGGTGATGGTCAGGCATGTAAGATGGTGTCGGAAAAATCAACACAGCCCACTGCGAAGGAGAGACTTTCTTGCTGATTGAACTGCAGAGCCAATCTGGATGTTTCAAGTGAAGTGAGGTAATGGAATTTTTGTAGATGCTTCCCCATCTTTTTTATTTAATTCACAGTCAATGGATTATGTGAAGATGCAGATTCCTCATCTGGGTTTTCCAACTATTCAGAATTAAATGTTACTAACCATTACTTCATCACCCCCTTAACTATATGGACACACTTTAAAAGATGACGTCCCGTTAATTGTACTTTAAAAAATCTTCACATAATTTTCTTATGACCATACAAGTCACTCAATGACGCAAACACAATTATAAGTCATATTTGTGGACCACCCATACACACCCTTGGCCATTATTTTCGTAGGCCAACAGTCCTCAGCCTGGACCAGGGAATACAAAACAGAAATGACACCTGGTACCAACTTGGTGCAATTATCCCGCGTTGTGCCAACAGTGATGTAGTTCCCTGGCATACCGTTTAGAAGATTTGATTTACCTCAAATCGTGTCTCCTGGTGATGGAAGAAGGATGGTATCCTTGGCATACCTTCAATGGGCTGAGTCTAGTGGGTCAATGAGACATGAAGACTGTGAGCAAGCTGTAGCTGTTGGTTGGTCCACTCCATCTGACCTTTAGTCTGGGGATGATATCCCGATAAGAGATTAGTGGTCGCACCCATCAGAAGGCAGATGGCCTTTCAGAATCAAGCCACAAACTGTGGTCCTTTCTTTGAGACGATACGCTGGAAGAGCCCATCCAGACAGACAATGTGCTTCAGAATTAACTTGTTTTTGCTGATTGGAGCAAAGTGAGCTGGAGTGAGCTACCAGGTGCATGGCCTTGGAGAACAAGTTGACAATGCAATGGATGGTGTTTCACCTTTGGAATCCGGCAGACCCAAAGTCCAGCTTGATGTGTGTCCAACAACGATGAAGGATCAGCAAGAGTTGGAGTTTGCATGGAGGTGGTTGATTGGAGGTCTTTAGTCTGGTGCACACCGCACAAGCCTGGATGACCTTTGTTATGTCTTTGTTGATTTAGGGCCACCAGAAGGGTGGTAAGAACATAGCACAATGAATGCTCATCCACTTCCACAATCAAGGGCTTCACTGGGTCAGGATGGAGAAGAACAGGAGCAGTGGTGAAGGGGAAAGACTTTTCTGGCTCTGTGAGAGAGGTTAATGGTGCTGAATTTAAACTGAATTGTAGTGAGAAGTTGGCAAAATGAAGAAACTTTTGCAAGTGCTTGAAACTGGTGAGTAGAGGCCAGACACTGGGTCTAAGCTCCCTGTCTTTATTCTTAATGAAGAATAATCCAGCTGCAAAATTGCGTGCAGCCAGACGGGTGTACTCTGGTCCAGTACGTTGATGACGTATTGCTCGCCGCACCCACAGCAGACCAGTGCTTTATGGCTGTGCTGCATACGCTAGCAAGATATGGGTTTAAAGTTAGTAAGGAAAAACTGCAACTTGTGCGCCAGATTACACGGCTCACTTTGTCTTTGATGTTTCTGAAACAGATGACGTGGTTAACGCAGTTCTGTTTCAGAAAAAAGGGGGAAATAGAGTCGTGTTAATGTACCTGAGTATACCACTGGACAATATGGAAAAACGGCAACATACGTGCACACGACACGCAGCAGGTGTAGCGAAAACAAACTCAAAAACAGCACATATAACACAGTGGCAATAATTAAATGCCAAGGGCACAACGCCTAATATCGGTAGGTCTAATATCACGCAGGGTAATGCAGTTGCAGACAGGGAGGCTAAGAGAGCAGCAGGTTATGAGGGAGCAATGTGTTGTAATGGTTGTAATGAGAGCAGATGGAGAAAAACACTTGAGAACAGTGACCTCGTTTTGTATTGCTCTCTCCTATCTAATTATGCTAATGATTTAACCACCTCTAAGTCTTCTTTCTTCAGAACAAAATTTAAAGAATCCACATCTAACCCTCGCAAGCTCTTTGCCACCTTTTCATCTCTTCTCAAAACTCCTTCTCTCCCTGTATCTCTAGATCTCTCATCAGAAGATTTCGCAAAGTTCTTTGACGAGAAGATCAATAACATT
>JBBPDH010000022.1:624379-643851 GCA_037974565.1 Clupeocharax schoutedeni
ACATGGTTGTTGTTCAATAATAAAATTATTCCTCAAAAATACAACTTGCCTAATAATTCTGCACTCCCTGTATATATTATATCCCCTTCTGAAAAAGTGTAGTTGTGAAGTGTGGAAGCATGGCATCTACCAGTGATCCACAGGATCTCAAAACAAAATATTCTTAGTAAAAACACTTATGAATATTTGTCTTTTTTACAAGTTGTGTTTGTGGTGTTCTAGAGCATCTAGTATGTATGTATGATTTCTTGTGCATTGAATGATTGTCTTGTTCTTGATCAGAAGACACCATGTAGAGCCATGTAGAAATAAAACCAAAACCCTTGTCTTGATCCTGATTTATATTGCATTGTCAGGAGCATACCAGAATATCCAATGGACTTCACAAATGTCAGACAGACCAGACATTAAACAGTCTTTATCCTACCAGCTTGTACAAAGTCCTTGCAATGTCCAGTTGAGTCCAAGTGTAAGAGCAGGTTGTTGTCTAGAGACACAGTGAATGGACAGGTGTTTTGATTATGTTTCTGTCCAAAACAAAGAAAGCAAATATTTGAGGGTTAAGATGTCAGTGAAGATACTGATGGAAGTTTTCATTGATGACTTTGAGAAACGAGCCACCATCCTTTCGAGTCTTACATTCTAGATCAGCTGCTAAGCACTGTGTGGCTGTGACCTCAATACACCAGCCCTCTGAGACAAAGCTGTCTTGTGCAGAAGTTTATGTACAGTCTTTGCCCTTCAGTCTTAGACCTCATGACTTGCTGTAGCTAGGCTACTCGACATCATTCATTACCTTGCAGTACATTCAGTAGAGGTTTCAGAGTGGTCTTGAGGACTCCATGGCTTGGACTGAGTAAGCTTGTTTTCTTATATTGAAAGACAAGTATTTTGAATGTGAGAGACGGAGTTAAAAATAATTCTCCACTTTTACCTTTGTTATTCCTGTGCTTGACTGCTAGCAATTACTTTATGTTTGGAGGCATGGCATCAAATGGCGTATGGAAATGTTGCTTCATTGGCAGGCAGGCATTACAGTATGAGGATGAACAGATGAACAATGCACTCCCTGTTCCACTTTTGGTTTGTTAGCCTAGTAGAATAGTGTGCATTGTGTGTGTGGTTGCTTTCTTGATGTCATCCATCCTCTCTCACATACGCAGCTTGCTCACAGTTTGAAAGACAAACACCCACACAATGCCCAATCTCTTTAGATTGGAATGGATGAGGTGCTATATATTCAGCAGCAGAGACACGACAAGAAGACCTACATATTAACAGTACAATGTGCAAAATCATGCAGTGATATAAAAAATATGAAAAGAGCTTGAATGGTGTGCTCTTATAATACATGTTAGGATCCAATTGATGTGTCCTTTTTGCTAGTAAGCTAGTGAGATTTTTATGTATTCTGGTTTATGTACCTGCATCTGTTTTCTTTTGGTCAGTGTGTTAAAATTAAACTTACTACCCTGTAACTGGCACATAAGAAAAGCTGCGACTTGGCTTGTGTTAACCCCGGCTTATGTTAGCAATCTTGATGTCACAAGATCATATGAAAATATAGCAAGTATGACTTGAAATTGAGTAACTGAAGCAAGACTCCATCCACAAATTTAATCAATATTTTAGCATATTGAAAAAAGTAAACATTGAAAATTTAGGCAGTTTTTTTGCATCAAAATTCTAATTAACAAGAATTCGTTGTTGAATGAATAAATTATTCATTTAAGACAGGTCCAGCAATCAGGTGACTGTAATTAGCTTTACATAGCAGTCAGAATACTGTAGCAAAAGTAATCCAAAAGTTAAGAAAGATGGAAGTGCAACCATCTCACAGAGACATCCAAGCTGTCCACTGAAGTTAACATCTCGACAGGATTGTCTTCTGATGAGAGTGGTTTAAGGAAATCGGCATGCAATTTCACCGCAATTAGCTAAAGCAGTAGAACGCCATACTGGAGTGACTGTTTCCATCGACAACATATGGCGCACAGTGCAGAGGAATGGCATGCATGGGTATTGTCCACAAAGGCAGCTTCTCCTAAAGCCCATACATAAAAATACCTAGAATATGCTAGGGCCTATGCTGAAAAAGATGAAGACTACCAGGATTCTATCCTCAAAGATCTGTGTTTTTGAAACTGGTGGCTTCAAAACTGTGTGGTCCAATGATCCAAAAAGTAATGTTGCTTTTCTAAAGAATAACAGGGTGAAGTTGATTGAATTGCCAAGTACAGTGGGGCAAAAAAGTATTTAGTCAGCCACCAATTGTGCAAGATCTCCCACTTAAAAAGATGAGAGACGCTGTAATTTTCACCATAGGTATACCTCAACATTTATAGATGAACATGAAAAATAAGTGATAATGGCCTTGATTCTTGATTCTGGGATTTTTGCTCACCTTTCTTGTGATCATTTTGACCCCACGGGGTGAGATAATTTACAATTAAATTCTTTAAAAATCAGACAATGTAATTTTTGGATTTTTTTTCTGGGAGAACTTGCACAATTGGTGACTGACTAAAATACTATTTTGCCCCACTTTATGTCTCCTGATCTGAACCCAATCAAACACCTATGGGGAATTCTGAAGAAATAAGTTGAGCATCCAGGCTGTAACTCAGCCTTTTAAAATTTTGGAAGTGTCCTTGTATTTATTGAGCTATTGATTAAAATCTTACTTTTCAAAAGGGGTGTATTTATTTATGCTGAGCACTGTGTGTGTGTGTGTGTGTGTGTGTGTGTGTGTGTATAGCTTTTTTTTGTTTACATTCTAACAGATACAAGCAGACATACACATGACGCTGTTTTCTTTGGTTGTTTACAGCTTCCTTTTGAGAAGGAGATCTACTACATCCAGCACTCCATGCTCTACCTGGTTCCCATCTACCTCTTCAGAAAAGGAGGTATGTTTCCAAATGTTTTCACAATATCATGTCCAGCAAGAGGACTGCTGGACTACAGATGCTTATGAGGAATAATCTTTTATGTGCATGCATGCCACATTGTCCTGTTCATGCATATAGCAGTTACATTCACACGCTATGTAAAACCTTTGCAAATGAGACTGGCACTTGGCTTAGGTTTAGGGTAGAAATGCAGGGTGGGAAAAATTACTTAAGCATGGCGTTGTGCTTTGAGACATTGAATGAAAACTAGATTAGAGCTAGTTTGCCATCTAGTGTTCAGTACCCACTATTACGTCTGCTCCTCAGCTTCGACGTGGCTTGGTGTGATCAGGTAATTTGTTAACACATATCTGCGTGTCTCTCTATTGGTAATCACAAAGACAGTCTGACCCTCAGATGGTGGGTGGAGATCAGACGGAAGTGGATGGCAGGGTGTGTGCTAGGAATGAACGGCCCTAATGAAGGGAGGCTGATCACTGCACTGGGTACAGTGGCTTGGCTGGCATGTGAGCCCACTGTTAAGTTTAATTAGCTTGCAAAAGGATACACCTTGCTTTCCAGCTACAGAATTTTTTGCCTATGTTGGGGGTAGGTGTTGTCAAGATTGTGGTGTTTTTTAAATAGACCATACCTGAATCTATTCTAGTCAATAGAGTAGGATATTAGGGATTGTTTTTTTTTTTAAATATTTTTTTTTTTATATAAAAACTATAATGAGAATAATCAAATAAGATGGAATGTGCTTTTAATGTCTGTAAGAAGTCTGCTTTGAAATGACATTGATGTGTGTTCTCTGAACACATTCTCAGAACAAATCTGTACTGATGTTTTGCACAAACCTGGTGAAAATAGGGTTAACCAGACAATGTTTGGGCCAGTACAGTAACAATTACTGTTGTCCAAGGACATGACACCCTGTACTGACAGTGTATAAAATCAATGAAGTGTGTGTGAGAGGGATAGTGTTTGGAATTAAGATTGTAGTTCATGAATCACTTCCCCAGTGTTCCTGAGCAGAAATCTTGTGGTCATGCTGCAGAAGATGGGAGAGGGAAGAATCATTATAACTCTGTGATAAAGAGCCTTTGTGTATTACTGCTCTGTCAATGCGTGTGTGTGGAATTGAATGAAGTGAACAATACCACCTTTGATTAGTCTCGTGCCTTCACACACAATGTGTGCTGCAGGGTGTCTCGGCCATGTAGTCATTTGCTTTAGCCGGTCTTCACAGTGCCCTCCGTCTGTGGACACACAGGGTGAATAAAGGGTACAGGGCTACAGATCAGCACAAAGTGGGCCCATTTTTATTGCTGGGATGTGGTGGAGAAACATGTAAAATATTCTAAAGTTGTCACTTGTCCAGCTGTCATTTTGTTGCAGTCCAGATGCAAGATTTGTATCACTAAGGGGAACTGTAAAATGTTTATAACAGGGATCCACCTGACAACTGATCTAATCAGTACAAGGCCAGTGGTTGTTTTACACTGGAAACACGCTGCCATGTCTTTACATCCTGTGAAAAGATGTAATCTGCACCAGTGTTCTACAAATCACCTCTTTTTACTTTATACTCAGTTAGCTCATACCTGTTAAACACCTGTTACACTTGCAGAGACAGGTGTCATTTTTGTTTTATTATTTTACACAATTTCTCTAGATTTATTTTAAAATAAGGAAGAAAAAAATGTACTCTCATTGGCCGGAATGGTGGGGTTACTCAGCTTTCTGGCAAAGCATCCTTTTTTGGGCACCCAAGGCTTTGGGCGTTTTCACTCGAGAGCTTTAGGCTAAGAGAATCTGGCCGGAGAGTATTTAAGGGTCTTCCTGAAACTAATCTCCCTAGTTGTGGACCAAACTAATTCAGGCATTACCGGCATTACAGCAAAATACCATGAGTAGGTCTGACAATGTTGAGTGTTCTTGTAACAGTAACATTCATTTTGACTCCATTCCAGTGTCATGCCTGAGGTACGCTAATATCACTACTCAACAAATACTTTTCAGCTCCTGGCATTTGTATTTGTGAATTATACAAATATAGGTGCATATGTGTTTGTGATCATTTTATCTATAAAATGTTAAAATATATTCCTAGGTGTGTACAAACCGGAGCCACTGGGTGACATGTGGTGGGCACTTTTATCTACAGGCATTCTCTTCCTCTACCATTTTGTGTTCCTGCAGGGGCTGGGAATGGTAATGTACACACACACCTCAGTTTTTTCACTGCCATATGCAGAATTTTGTGCACCCCTAGTAAACTTATATTCTCTACACAAGCACACTTTTACATGTATAAATGCTAATTTAATGCAATTATATTATTTATTAAATGAAAAAGTGGAGAAAAATAAAACAGAAAATGTGAAATTGTGTACTAATTTGCAGGAAAATTTCTTACATAACTTTGTTCCATGTAAATCACAATTGTCAACAGTGGATGGGTAAGGCTGCATGTTTTCATTGAAACAGGAGCTTACCTGATTCCACTTGATGGCAGTATGTTGTATAAACAGAAAAACCTAACCCGTTTTACACACTGTAATATGCTGAGAGCTTTTACAGCAATTTCTAGATTTTACCATCAGTCATGAAGCTGCATTTCATTTCCTAGCTTGGATTACCTTTAGCCAGCATTCAGACAGTAGTCTATGCATAAATATATGTAATTGCTGCTTGGAGTAGTGGAAGTGAGGCTCCCTGGAACTAATTCTTGAGGTTTGTAATGTACACACTTGCCTCGTTGTTGTTCTGTAAGATGACAAATAGACCATGTTATTTAGCCATTGAAGCATTTCTGATCAAACTCCTGTTTTCTATTTTCTCTTGTGTTATAGTTTGTAGACTTGTTATCTTGTTTTAAAATTTTTAGTTTTCAATTAAAATGTCTGCCAATGTTTTGTCAACATTGAGTAGCATTTTTAAAATATTTTTTAATATATATATATATTTTTTTTAGCAATCTCTCAATACTTCCTTGATATGAAGAACAGGTTTTAAATTATGTTTTTTTATGGTTTAACCCTCTGACGGGTTTACCCAAGTAAAATGGAAGTCTAGGTGTCTGTAGATACCAAAGACCTATAATGCCAAAAATGTGGAATGACTGATAAATATATGTATACGTATTTATACAAAAAAATGGGGATATTTTAAAAATATAATAATGGGGTATCTTTAAAATATAATAACGTAAATCCAGTGTGTACTTGCAGCTTTATTAACAGCATTTTCATAACAACGACACGGTAACATACATGTTTTTTTTCCTGTGCAGCCTGCGGACCGGTACTACACGACCCACGGCCCGGTACCGGCCCGCGGCCAGGGGTTTAGAGACCACTGCATTAGAATATGCATATTACTAATAAGGTGCTAGTAATCTACAGCTCAGTACCACAATAAGAAAGGGTTTTGATTAATTCAAAATGATGAACTGAGCTTGAACATTGAGAATGAAGTTTAAAAAATGTCTTATTCAGAATCTCTTATAAGGTGGTACTTTCTGGCTTCTAGTTTATAGGGTTTTAATCTGCATTATGATGAAACCGTAGCTGTATTAACCGTTCAAACAAGTTAAATTTTGGTTAAATATTTGTTGGCTAAATTAGTTATGCTGACTAGGGGTTTATAGTATGGCAAATATGATAATTCAAGGCATTTTCCAAGGTATGGGTCATGATATTAGGTTTTTTTCTAAGGCCTGATATGAAAAAGTGTCACATACAAAACAAAACTACCAAATATTATGAATATGAAGGTTATAAGAATATATACAGGATACAGAATATAATTAAATGTAGACAGGTTTTAAAAAAGGCAGTCTTAGTGATGAAACTTGTTTTATGACTGATCAACAATACATATTGTGTCAATTTATTGTAACTGTAAATATTGGCACAACATCCTCCTCAAAGGCCGCAAATATGAGCTGAATCCACTGTTGGACTTCCTCAAAAAGATCTGTTGGCTTCAGCAAAGTGATTTTAAACATTAATGCTGTGTGTCCTGTAGTGTTCTTATGCTGTTTTAACTCCCCAGGTGACAGAAGTGAACCTTAATAACATGCTGTGCCCAGCTGTCTCGGATCCCTTCTATGGTCCCTGGTACCGAGTGTGGGCCACTGGTCACCAGACCCTGCTTACGCTGGTGCATGGCAAAGCATTGACCATTCTCTCTCACCACACGATGCCTGCACTGCGCCACCTGCTGGACACAGCACGCCTTCGCACCAAGAAGGTGGACTGAAGCTGTGCAAGGGTTGCACCTCATACACTCCTGCACTTGGCGAACCTTCTGCCGTCAACCCCAAACTCATCTGTTATCGTATTAACAAGTGGTCAGTAAAAGTGTTGCGTGGCTCCCGTGTCTCAGGCAGGAGAAAAACCATAGGTCAGCATTTGTAATGGTATATTGAAAAGAAGTCAGAGTGTATTTACTGAGATCAGCAACTGCGAAATATACCTAGCTTCTTTCCACCTAAGGTTTTCTGACATGGAGGTGCTGGTAACTGGTAACAGACTTTCTTCTCAAGTTGCCTTCTTTGGTTTACGCTCTCTTTAACAATGAAGTGGGGCCAACCCAATGTTTTATTGTGTTATTTTATTGGTTTGTTAAATCACACATTTTCATCTGCAGTTTTTTTTTGCCAAGGCCTGTTTTCACCTCCCAACCAAAAACGTTGCCATTTCCAAAACATTTTATTCAGACAGAGCATAGTAACTTGGTTCGAAAGCATCTATGTGACAATATTGTGTTTGTATCGGAGATGTGTGGTGCTTTTTGCTTTCCGCTATCCACTTCTGTGATTTTTTTTTTGTGCATGTAAATAGTAAGCTTTTTAAATGACTGAGCAAAACTTCTCATTTTCACTCCCAATCAGTGATATAAGACACAGTATCTTTACTTACTTTAAGCTAATTCTATTATTAAGTTAGCTTAAATGTCTGTATCAGTGGTGATAAGGGAAGGGAGGGATTTAACTGTACTGGATGTAGCTGTAAGGGGAAGTAGCCACCCCACCCCCACCTCCCATAGGGTGTCATGCTGAAATAACCCAATATAGTTTTTTCACATTTTTGCACAATTTCACATTAATTTATAAATATTAATTGTGTTATTGTTTCTTTTTGTATTTTTGACATAACAGTAACCTAATTGCATAGTGCACATTACATTACAAATATTGCATAATATATTGAAGGAAAAGTAACAAGTGAACTAACTTGTTGCAGCCCCTGGACATTGTTAGTGTTTAACAGTAAAAATGTCCACTCCTTTCATCTTCTCATAGCTTTAAAAACTGAGAAGTCACCTGGATTCCTCTACCATTTTGTTGTTTTTGCAGTCTCAAAACCGTCTCAAAATGTGCAACCTCACAAAGGGAAATGTATTTAAAGAGTTAAAACTATATATGCTTTGGTGAGAATTTCCATAGTATTCTCCTTACAAGCATTCACACACAACTTTTGCATCTCAACATATACTCGTTGAATTCAGATGGTTTTGTCACTGAGGAATAGGACTACATGGGTAGTAACATGACTGAAAGGGAACTTTGTGAAGTCATTTTTGTACATATTCTGGTTACATGTGATTAAAAATGTGTGTACTGTGGTAAAAATAAAAGTTCTTCCCCAGTTGTCTGATTTCTCATGTTTTCTTTGATTACAAGAAAATGAAAATTTTGAGATAGCACTAATTGAATCACTGATGACAAAAAAAGTATGTGCAGTGTGTTAGACAAAAATATAAAACATAGAATGACCAGAAAACTTGCATGCATCCTGAATAAAATTGTTACATTTGCTCCATATACAAGAGTTGCAATAATAATGAGGATTTAATGTAGACAATTAAATGAATAAGCTTATACATGAATACTCAAAACCAATTAAAGCCAATGTCTATTGTTTGAGTGTGTATGAGAATTCTATTAATGCTAGGAAGACTGCAGTATGAATATAATGAATGCTGAATAAAATGTGGAACTTAAAATTTCTTATCATAGTATGTACAGGTGTCAGTCTGGTCTGAGTGGACCTTGCAGGTTAGTGTTTCTGACACATGCAGATGGCTCCATGGTGGTCAAACTTCTCTGGGAGACAGGTGCCACCCATCAAGACTGGTCATGTTCAAGCACTGAACCAGATAAGATTGGAAGTTGTTCACCTTGAAAAAGACAAGTTTGAGGTGTGTGCATACTGCAGCTGTGACAACCTACATAAAAAAGCAGAACCAGAAGATAGCAAAGCCATGAGGGCTCCATGAGATACTGCCCATCTGCTTCATCATCAACAAATTTGAATGAATTTTTCCAAAGACTGAAGTTTTTTAAACGTTCAATTCCCTGGGCGCTGTGTTCGTAGCTGCCCCCTGCTTCACAAAAAAGGTGTGTTTACATATGACAGAATGATCACTTTCACCGAACCATTCATATATCAAGGCAACACAGTAGACCCAACATTGGGGTAATTAAGGCATGGATGAATGTTTCTGCACCATGTAACATCAAACTTGGCAAAATTTCCAGGTTGTTAAGATGAAGGATAGCTACCCATGTATACACCTCAAAGATCAGGAAACCAGCTAACATTTACGGCATTTATCAGACGGTTTTATCCAAAGCGACTTCCATTCCCTACCTACAGGGGGCAGTCTCTCCCTGGAGCAACTTAGGGTTAAGGGTCTTGCTCAGGGAGCCATTGGTAGTGCTGAAGGTAGGATTTGAACTCATGACCTCTTGGTCTGGAGGCAAATATCCTACCCACTGAGCTACCTCCACCCACAGGAGACCTTAAAGCAGAGGCTCCCCGAGTTGAGTGAACTGTGCATAGCTGGTTATGGATTTATAAGATGATACAAAATAAAGCAGTTACTTACATCTGGTCAGATGACAAGACTGTATTATGTTCTCTACTGCTGTTCTCGTCATATGACAAGGCCAAAATCCAGCCTTACACAAGTATGAACTTAGCTATTTGGCCCAAAAGAGTTCATTAATAAGATTGCTTTGAATAAACTCAGGTATACAGATATGAGTGAGGACTAAATTGTAAATAGTATCAAGTCATGATGGCTAATAAATGCTGCTGGTCTCAAATTCAGGAGCTGTCTGATTTCATGTTCGTTTAATTTTACATTCAATCAGAGAGCAAAGATGGAGTAAACCTTTGTAGAGTGAACCTCCCAGGCAAAATATATAAAAATGTTTGGTCACACACTATGTATGCTCCATATTTTGGACATTCCGAGTAGGATTGTTGTGTTGTACCACGTGACAAGCTTTAATGGAGCCATCTAAGAAAAGCACTCATTCATCAATCCTGTATGATCAGCTGATAGCTCATAATTCCAGTGATAGATTCAGGCACACATTTTGAAATGACACAATGCTAAATGTTGCTCTTTCAGAATTTTTTATTGGATAAATGATTTAAAAGGTAATAACAATGTTTAAAACTACATTATCATCGCCACAGCCATAGCTCACATACCCACTGATAATCCACCTATATATAAGACCCCCCCCCACACACATTTTTTTTGTTCATTTTGCCATTTTTCTACTTTTTTTTATTTTATTTTTGGAGCCATACTATCATAGTCTTAATAAATGCCCATTTCAAGTCTCATCACACTAACAGCAAATTCAGTGGGGAAGGAGAGAAGGGTCTAGTTCTACAGGTGAGGGGTTTTTTTTCCAGGTCATTATTTCAACAATTTCAAGTTACTAAAGCAAAGAGAATTCTCAAAAGTTGAAAACTCAAAATATAAAGGAATTAAAAGAAACTGGTGGGTATGAGGGGCTACGCCAGGCAACCCCAGAGCCCGCTGTGCCAATGCTGCACAAATCATCAATCAGTGTGTTGCACGTCCAAAACTCAGTTCCAGAACATAGAAAACCACTAAAATAATTTAGAAACTAGATCCAAAATATTTTTTTTGAAAAGAATCAACTTTCGATGTACAAAAACAGTCATTTTGTTTAGTTTTTTGTTTTTTTTGTGTTTTTTCTTACAAAATGTTCTCAAACACAAGTTTATTGTAATTCTTATTCATGTTATTTATTATTATTATTTATACTTTTTTCTTTATCTATCAGTGCGATTGTATACCAGTGCTGCTACTGGGTCCAGAGTAAAGAAAAGAGGCTTTTTTTTTTTAAATGGCATTTAAAAATAAGGATCAACGCATCTTTTATATAAAGTATAACTGCTGGTCTTAGGAAAAAACACATTAAGAAACCCATGAATCTAAGAGGCACGCTATGGGGTTTTCTTTTTCAAAAAAATATACATAATAACAATAATGAAAAAATAAAAAATGTGCAACCTAGTATTACAGTCGCCAACACCTAATAAGGTGTATAGACGGCTACAATGAAAATTCATTGAACTTAGGTTGCAAAAACCCTAAAAGAATGTTAGAAATCGTACAAAAAAAATTCAAAAACAACAAAAAAGACTGATTGAAAGAAAATGAAGAAATTTCTCTTGCAGGGATGTTTTTTGGAAGGACAGGAAGGCAGGTCTTAAGAGCAGCATTTGGACATGGCTGGAGGCATCTTTGGTTCGGTCGAACACACAAAGGTAACATGAGCCTACAGATTCCAAACAGTATTCCAACTACAGGATGAACGGGAAGCAGGGCCTAAACCTTTTGTGGGAAAACCATACTAATTTTACGCAGGGCAAGTAAACAGTTAAAAATACATAAATATGTCTTGGATCAAGTGGAGAATGGATACAGTTTTTCAATCTGAGGCAGAATGTGCACACTGCACTTTATAGCAGTTATTCTATTTAATTTTTTTCACACTGTTCAGATCTTGTTTCAAACTGTAACGTTTATCTGGAATACATTTTTTCCTGTATATTCTTTTCACCTTAGTTTAGCCATATGATTTCTCTTTCATTATAATTATTTGGTAATTTTATTGCACAGTCTCTTGGGCCAACTGAGGGGCTCTTTTCACTACATGGTGTAATTACGTATGAGAAAGAATCTTGAATGTGTGATATACAGTGGAAATGGACACCAGTAAACATAGTTATTTAAAACTCATCTTTGCTGAAATCATGGACAGCGGAAGCATTCTTAATGCCGAGGGAACGCATTGCTCTACGTCTCAACTGTTGTCAGGAAGTGGAAGTTGGGGGTGAAACAAATGATTTGCTATAATGATTCCGGCGCCCATGGTTGAAAAGATGCGACAGTAAGACAGTCAACAGTTTTACTTAGCTTCAAAGTGTTCAAAAGTTTTGGGCCCAAAAAACGCTAGTGCTAGGCGTAAATAACCTGCGTCCCCAAAGTGCATTTTCAATGTGGACTACTTCGATGACACTCAAACAAGCCTTCAAGTAAACTTGAGCAGGAATTTTTTAGGAAAAAGTCCATGCCAACTTTCAACTCAAAAGCTTAGCAAAGGTTTGGCTGGACCTGACAGTACTATGAGATGAGCACTATAATGCAGTTTACTTTATGGCATTCTCCACAGTGGAATGACCTTCCTTGATCTGAGCTGTTAAGAAAAACCCACTCCAATATGGCTGAGCTTTCTACAACAGTGTCTGTTAAAACACCAAATACACACTAAGTTGTTCCACATGAACAGTTAAATTTGTAGAGCAGGTATGGTTTTGGGAGGTGTTTTGGCCACATTATGCAACATCTAACATGCCTGATTGAATCAAGTTAAGGATGGCTTGAACCACAACGATGAACAACTGCATTACAGAGAACTAGTAGAAAATACTTGTCAATTACTTGAATGGATTTCTTTAACGAGGTGGTCCAAGTAATCAATTCCCCACCCACAAAACTATTTTCTTAGCCACTATTACTAGATCAAATAACCTTTTCAGAATGCTGACAAAAACGTCTCTGCGTGTGTAGGAAATGTCACAAAAAAATCGAATAGGTATGTCAGATCTTTATCCAAGTAAAATGTACAGTATCAGACCATTTAGAAATTTGGTGCCATTTTTCCCTTTCGTTACTACATTTAACTAAAGATGGGTTGAACTTGATGTTGCTTCTTTGAACAAAATTTGTCTTCTGGTTTAAACGTTTAACCAAAACTCAATAAAGCTTGTCAAACCTAGAACAGTTGCTACGTAAGAACGTGTTGATGAGGTCAGATAGGACAAGCCTCAAGTTTGTGCGCACTTCTGCCCTAGCTATCTACTGCCCAATAGATGGGATGAGAAGCGTATGCCCGTTTTCCCCAGGCCATGAGGGAAGGATGGGGTTAGACTTGTGACTCCTTGTCCTTTCAAACCTGCAGGAAATTTTCAATTTGTTACACTGGTAAGAACAAAGAACAAAAAACACCTGTAAAACAGATCTGCATATATCAAGGATAAGAATAAGTCTGATATGATCGATGAGTCCACATGACCAGTCACATTTAACTGCGACCACCCCCAACAATAAGGTCCAATAGCACCATTTTATATTGTCTTTTTTTCGCTCGTCTCGAGAGTTTCTAGCAGTGAAACAAGCATGCCATGATTCAACAGGAGGCCCTCTGTACATACATGCAACAAATGTATTTCAAATATGTATACATTAGTTCCACATGTATGCAAAAGACTTGGTGTACTTGGTTTTGCAGCAGAAAAAAATGATTCAGATTGTGCTGTATTTTAACATGGACCAGAAAATGGTAACCTGACCGTTCAACAATTGGAGAGTGGGATGGGTGGTGGTGTTGCTTGTGAACTAAATGTGCCGTAAAACATTTCTATGATACACTTGCTGGCTTGTTTGGAGCCAGACATATCCATGTGTTTTCAGTTGCCTTCTTAATATTGTTAGAGATCACACAGGGAAAAACAGTCATAGCTGGGCAATGGGAGGCCTCACTGAAATGGTTACACCTTTGAGAAAACTTGACATGTCCAGCAAACCAAAAATAAAAGCTGCACTCCTTCTGCTGACACAAGTCGTAGGTTTGCCGGCCTTCAAGTTTATTTTTCTTTTTCTTTTTTTTTTTGCAGTGCAACAGCAGGAGTAAAATGTAACTCATCAGTCATGACTCCAAAACTATGTCACAAATGTTCTGAACCTTCAGGGCAACATTTACTGGTCCAAGATTATTTAAAACACTTTTAAGGCAACACAAATGAATTAAGGTTTTTTTTTTACTTTCAAAGAGCCGTGTATGACTGTGGATGGAACACCAAAAAAGCCCTTAACATTTTGCATATGAAAACAAAGATAAAGATAGTCCTCCTACAGCAAAAGCATCTCAGCCTTTCCCTTCTCAAACGAGACAGTGATAGGATTACAGAAGCCGAATCTACTGAGAATAGGAGGCTTTGTTTAGAGAAATTATGAAATCGCACGTGCCCAACAAACAGAATTAGCTGTATCTCACACTTTTCTTTTAAAAAGGTTCCAATAGGTGTGGAAGAAACCCCCCTGACTTGATCAAAAAGGACTGTATTTGTCCAGCCTACAAGAGAAGCTTGAATCCCTGGAGACAAAAACTATTTAAAAAAAAAACTGTTTCAAACAAATTAACTCAATTCTAGCATTTTATGGCAGAGCAGTGAAACACAACTATCACCAGTCACAACAGCATGCAGTTTATGATGAACATGGTCACCAGAACAGCCGCATTAGCCTGACTTGAGGGGTCATGAAATGATCATATTGATTATGGCAACCACAATCAAGCTTGCTGTGTTCATATTGTGGATGTAAACATCGCTCGTGCCAAGCATCATGAGATGATGTGGTGGTTTGGCATGAAAATCTCGAACATGAGGTAACATCTGATGAAGTTTAATGCTGCAGAAGTTCCAGCTCGACCGTGAGAAAATTGAAAAACTGGCGGTACCACAGAACAACTTAATCAGCCAAACGCTAGAGAATGTGTTATAGCTGATTTCTCCACAGGATTAGATCAGAAAAACATAGAACTCAATTTCCTGGTCCAAAAAAAAAACCCACCACAGCTTTGAGGGTTGGAGATTCCAGCTCTAAGTAAACAAATTCCCAGTTATGGGAAAGAACAAAGAAAAAAAGTTGATTGAGCAACCACCCGAACAAAGCACGCACTAAAGAGTATGGCTTTTTAAAAACTTGTCCCTGTCATTTTAACTAAGTCTCTAGCACAGGCTTTCCTCTCCGTGTGAGAGTTTGAGAGAGCAGTGGCAGATCGAGACTAATATCTATGGTGTGATGTGTTAGACAACCAACTAAACACAAACTATACATGCTACCTCCTCAGGAACACTAATATTTGCTGGTGTTGCTAGCAAATTGGAGATAACCCGACATCACATTCTTGACAGACTTTAATATTATAAAGGTCTTAACTTCGACCACCTGCTACCACAATCTAAAACAGCTTGAAGAAACAAATGAATTTACAGACTGGGGAAATTCTTAACATGAACAACAACCTGTGTACACTATGGCTTCAGCTGTTTTTCTTTTCTCCTCCCACACGAAACAGAAACACTACAAATCAAACAAAAATGTTGACTGTTCATTTGAGCCAAAATAGTTCCATTAAAGGTGATGTTATGGAACTCCATCAATGCGAAAAGTGGCTCTCCCTGGCATTGTGATAAAAATATTTTGGCTTTTCCAAAAGCTAACTTAATCTAGTGGTTTCTCCTGACGAGTTTGTTCACACATTAACACATGTCTAACACCACAACCAGAGGAAAGCAAAGCAAACTGCATTAAGCTAGTCTGTTTTTGGCTAGTCTGCTTTACAGTAACACGTCATAACTTGAAACCCCCACAACAACTCCATTTGAAAATCACTCCTACAACGGTCAATTACTTACCAGAGGAAATCACACAGAGAGGAAAGAGAATCGCTTGAACTCTGTGGTCACCTACATGATTCACACAAATAAACTAATGAAAAATGATAAAAGCAAGCATAGCAACAAAACTGGTCTGGAAATCTACGAGCAGTGTGGACACTAAGTGACTTGAGCCCCAGTTAGAGCGTCCAGACTGAGGAGTTCATTCAGGTTGACTCTTATGCCAACCCCTGCAATTAGAGAGATCTTGACCCACACCCCATTATTATATTTATGGACCATTTACATGCCTAGAACCTACATGAAAGTGGCCAGCTATGCAAGAGCTGAAACTGATTTTGCAATTGAACTGTTTTTGCCAGTTAACTGCTGTTCAGGTAATTAAAACCTTGGCTGGTGCCAAAAAATTCTCAAGTTCAAACAACGATAACAATCTATTATTACAGGGTTATTTATTCAGTGGGAATATGCGGACCATGTTGCCAGAGCATGACAACATGCCACAGCCACTCACAGCACCACGAAAACTATCGTTAGGTACAAGTACCCCATTCGACGTCAGTGTGGTAGACCGCACAGCGTGATCAGAGTGTGAAATCATGTGCTGCTTGTAACTTGGACACAAACCTTGTAGTGTTCAACTGGCATAAAGTCTAGAGCAAATACAGCATCAGCAAGACTAGCCCCTCATTAATATGACTAATTTCCATCCACAGACTCAAAAAACCTGATTAGGATTGTTGGGGGAAAAACTTTTACAAAAAAATATAGTAGTTGTTTATTTGGTTTTTTAAAAAAAAAGAAAACAAGGGTTATAAGTCGATATATATGCTGCAAAAACTAAATAGAAAGGATAAAAAGGAGAAGATAAAAGTATTTCTTTTCCCATAATCATGATTCTCCTTTGCCACCCGCTGCCATGCCGCCATATTGCAGACTGTTGGCATGGCAACGGAAACTATCATCATAAAATGGTACAGTAATAGAGATAGCTAGACCATGAGGGGGCAGGCTCTCCTGGGAAGAGGTCCGCGGAGAGGTCCAGTGACTGGTCATGCGGCTCGCTGTCAGGAATAATGGTTGTAAGGGGGTAGAGGGTGCCCGATGCCATTCTGGTAGTGGTGGTGCTGGCGATGAGCAATGTACTCCGCGTAGCTCATAGTCATCTTTTCACTACGGTACCTGAAAGAAAAAAGAAAAGTAAAATGTGGAACCAATAGGGTAAATAGGAAAATACAACCACAAAATACAGTGCCTCAGGGGTTTTACCCCATTAAGGAAGTAAGATCTAGTGTTGCAACGATTAGAAATGTTGGTGGTATGATTATAATCTGAGAAATAAACATGGTTTCATTATTTTATTAATAATGTATTAACATATATAAATCACACAAACACATTCTATGCAGGTTTTGAACTTCAGAAGCTATTTATTGCTGCTTTTCAGAGATACTGCTTAGAAAAAATGAATACGTAAAATATAATCTAACAATCTGTACGACTGTAAAAGTCTGTAAGCTGCACAGACAGAGGTTACTGCTGCCTTTTGAATACACCACAGTCAAAAAAGTTCAAGTAATCTCTGGGCAAACAGATATTTAACACCAACAATCACAGAACATCTTATTTGTAATTAAATTAAACTTGCTCTGTAAACACATCCAGCTCCTTTGATGAACGACACACAATTTCTATATTTAAGGCTTAATTCAGGCCTACTTGATGACAAACATAAATTGCAATGTTGCAACTCAAAAATGCAGTTAAAATTGCTGCTTTTTAAAGATACTGCATAGTTGGAAAAATAACATTTGTGAAGTAATCTCTATAGGCCGCATAGGGAGATCATTTGTTGCTGCTAAAAACGCTTAAATGCCGTTCCAATAAAAGAAAAACAAGAAAAGAATGTAAAACCTGTCTACCTCAGAGCTTTAACGGTTCACAACATCAGTTCAAGTTGAAGTGCAAAAAGGTGAGCATGTTCAAATTTTCTGACCTCATCCTTAAACAATTAGGTGAGAGAATACTGATACTACTGCTGAACTCTCTCAGAGGTGATGCTAGCAGCTGGAGTAGCTAGTAGCTTTAGCATCTTTAGGGTATACAAAATATTCCCACACAGGAGACACACTATCGCTTCCTAAGTGGATATAGAGTAGTCCCGGTGGTGGTGGTTGTTCTTCTGCCATGATTTGCCTAGAGTAATGCTCTACTGCACCAATTCCCTTCAGTTTCTAGATACACCATGTACTTCCCAGAATACAGGGCTACAAGATATCTCCAAAATCGTATCACAAATAACTTTTTTGTGCAGGTCTGTGCTGTTCTGAGTGAAGGATTAATAATCTTACCCATGCTCAAGTAAACACAATTTCCCCTCTATTGGAGTTCAAGACTTTGTAGCCAATAATTGATTGAGGTAAAGCATTATTTTATAATATCCACAAATACATTCCTGATGTAAAAATGTTCATTTCCATAATTACATAATCATCTAGACTTCATCTCCTGGCATGAAGGAGATGGATGGAATTTTCCTCACAGATCAGCAGCTGTTGAAAAAGAAGTGACAGCAGTTCTGTCACCAGGTTCAGTAAAGGGTGGCAACATTCAACATTCAGAACCAACATTATGTCAGTGCCTGGGCCAAGCACAAATTATGGAGTAGTACCTTGGTATGAGGGATCGTTAATGCCTCCGTCACAGCCTTGCAACAAATCTAAGTTTGTCCTTCTCTGCTCAACTGTTCAAGCATTAATATTTAAATTCAATCTCTTAAATCATTCAACATCTGAAAAACCATCCCGGTAGTGCATGCATGTAGTCTTTGTGCTGGCTGACACATGGCATGAAACACCTATGGTACATTCACTCTGGAGCCACATGCCTGAATGTGTTGAGAGCCTATGAGTAAGTCAAAAGACTCAAGAGCATTGGATGCCTAGCTCAAGGGGTCAAAAAGGAGTAGGCTGAACAAAATACATTCCATGTTGTGCAACGTGGTCTTCCTAAAATGGATGGAGCAAGTGAATATTCCACTAACAGAACAGGTGAAGGAGGTGAAAATCGTCAGCAGGGATAAAATCACTAGTATCTAGACTAGGGCTTGTCATTTGGCTCTAGTCCTTCACCCACCAGCATGCAAGGTTTCAGGCCCTTTCACATTCAAGCTTCTGTTGGATCACCTTTGAGTTAAGGTTTCAGCCTTTTACATCTTTTGAGAACACGAAATGGAAAAGCAGATCACGCTGGAAATGACTAAACTGCAACTCGTTTGATATCCAATCGGTGATGCCCCGTGTCATTTCTCAAATTACGGTTTTTAGTTTATCCTTCAGTGAACATACGTTGAGGAGAAAAAAAATGTTAATTGATGGAGTTGCTCCTGTGTTTCTTCACTTCCATCTAAGGTAGAAGTGGTTTACAGCCACAATGACTCCAACTGTTGTAACCGTGGGTCTCTGATGTCTTGAGCAGCCAAGTAGAAGAGCAGAAGAACACAGGTGCAATGGATGGAACAATGTTAAGTGCTGTATGCTGCTCCTGCTGCACTTAGCTGGACATGCCATCATAAAAACCCATTGAGACACAATTCATGAGGAATGAGAGAACACTGTATTGGTGTTTACTGCACAGCTTCCAATTCTTAAGAAACAATTTGAACAGTTCAGTAAGAGTACAATGTACTATAGCAGCGTTTCTCAAACTTATTTGTCCTAGGGACCAGTCATGTCAGGCTTTGGGGCTGCAGGGCCCTGCATTAATGATC
>JBBPDH010000022.1:649866-660298 GCA_037974565.1 Clupeocharax schoutedeni
TGGTCAAACGTACTCGGGCACGGTTCAAACTGCCAAGTATGAGTACACCCTCAGTTTCTTGCACCGACTGCCCAAAGGCTCGCCATCTCTACTTTACTCAATCCACGCCCAGCGCCATTTGTTTTTGAGTCCTTTATCTATTGCTAGGACATCATCCCCAGGCTTCATTTTTTTTTCTCAGACAACGCTAACGTGACATTGACGTATAGGTGTCAATCACACCGTGTTGCAAGGACACCCCCTTCTCTGCTTCTGATAGGCTTGTAACATTAGTTAAAGCTGCGTTCCTCTCATATGATTGGTAGGTGAAATAAATTGGCTCAAAAATATTAAACCTCATGCGCAGACTCTAAAAAAATTTTTTTCCCTCACGGCCGCACGCCGGAAATCCGGCACAGTGCCGGAATACTTTAAGCCCTATGACAGTGTTTTGGTCTGCAAGTGGCTCATTCTTTGATTCATGTAATCTGGTTTCCTTAAAGTCTTTGGCCAACATCATCACAGACAATATTCTTCATATTTAGTGACACAGCAGAAGAACTCTGGGAAACAGAGCCTGCAATACTGGCATGATGACCTCAGGTAGATGTTTTCAACTCCTGTGGATCTTATTACCATCTATTCACAAACAAGCAGAAGAAAACAATGATTATACTACTTTAATTTAGGGAATGATTCAGTAAGTCATCAATTATTCACAGGTTTCAATGAAAAATTACCACACTACAATTTTATTTGATTTTGTTTTTTTCTTCCAATTTTGGTTGTGTCCAAATCCACATGCTAGAAAGGTACCATTGCCATGTGCAGGCAATGAGTCCCAACAACAAGGCTAATGCGTGAATGATTACAAACCCCCAGGATCTATCATCAGAAACTATGCATGTCACTCCTGTTAAAATATTTTTACAATCTGAAAATAAAGAGTTTGAGTTTTATTGTCCTGATGCTGTTAAATCATGTTTTTAAAAAAAATCATGTGTATTTTTTATACACAATGTATACAAATGGAATCAGCAATCAACTCATCTATAATTTTGATTTTCTGTACTTTAATGAAATATATAACATGCCGCAGGCAACAACATATGAGCTACATTTAAATACAGCTGCTACACCTGTACCAGAATGTCAAAATTGCATGTGATTTAAGTGTGTTACACAGTAGCCTCTAACTTTCAGTGCACATTTGTGCTATTTTGAAAATGCCAGCTTGGCCTTTTAATACTTTAGACTGTTCTGCTATAGTGGGCAGAGGAAGAATATGAAGTGATGGAGTAACTCTGGATTAAAGATAAATGAAAAATATAAGCTCAAACAGTGCAAGATAAAAGAATTTTTTCACACTTTAAAAATGAGAATCGGCCATACAAATTCATATATTTCTCTCTCTTACCTCCCAGTCTAGGTAATCACCAACATCTTCAAAATTGGTGAGCAGAGACACTGAGCAGAAGAGGCGCGGCAGCTCGTCCCTCGTCATAGGGGGAAAGCGGCTGTCTTTAAGGGCACTGCAGAGGGGAGAGAGGGGAGGGGATGGTCATTTGAGACACAGACAAAATAAGCTTCTACAGCAGTAAAAATAACATTTGAGGCGTAATTTTCCAGCAAATTTGACCCACAGTCCTAATGCAGAGAGTAATAGACAAAAGCTGGTAGAGGCATAAAACTGAAATAATGATACGAAACTAACAAATGTCTCCTTTTCGAGGTTCACACAATTTGAGACACAAAAAAAGCACACAAAGGAAATGTACTGCTGCCGTCCCTGCTTCTGTAGCACACAGCAAAACCATTTGTATTAAACAGGTGCATAGTGATACAAGCTTCATACTAGATTTCAACAATATTCATGCACAACACGAATGCTGCATTTTGAAACTCTATTTCTGGTCTGTGACTCGTTTGTTCCGGTATCAGGGTTCGTTTCCTCCCAAATATTATTATTAATAAATCCCAATCATATTCCAGGACATAACAAAAAGGATTTTGATTGTAGGAAAAGAACTCTAAATGAACTGTAGCCTTAGTATTAAAAAAAAAAGGAAGAAAAAAAAACTTAAGTGTTCCTGGTTAAGTTTGTGAGCCATCACAGTCTATTTGGCTTTGTTAGTTTTGAATAAAGATGACCGATTATTAACATTAGTAACATTACCTTAACCAGAGGAGATTACTATTGAGAACACATTTACAAATGTTTGAATTCCTATTCAAACTGCAACACCCCATACTGCAATCATACCTGGAAAGCTAAATAGACTTGGACAGATAAAACACTAATTAGAGGTCGACCAATAATTGGGCTGGTTGCTTAACAGGGTAGATATTTGGACATTTTTACATTACTAATCTGCCTTAATATACAACAATATCCGCCGATACCAATTTGCATTTATGGGCAGCCCCGTGCTGCTGCTGTGAAACACATGTTACACTTCCCTCTACTGGCCTACGGTTAGCTTACCACTAACATAATATCCCACTAGGCCACCAAATACAACAAGCATCCACGGACGGGGTCAAACTATCAGCCTTTCCGTTGACAGAAGAATGCACTAACCAATTGCGCCACAGAAAAGCATACTGTGATGTCATTTATGACAGTGATGATAAATATGGACAGTCACGAAAATATAAAATCTATTATTGAGACAAACCTGTTTCCAATGATACAAACACTTGCAGCACCCATGCACACACTCAATCTTCTGCTGACTCAACAGATCCACTTGACTGTCCCCAAGGCAAGTGGTTGAGTATAAGGGATGCATAAAGCCAGTATCAGTCACAGTGGCCTCACCACACAGCTCTGCACCTTGGCCCTCCAGCACAAGCTCACATAGAGCTCAAACTAATAACAGCCTTGGCTCACATACAGCTACTCAGCACCCCACACACATGGGGATCACTAACGACTCACAGACAGCTGCACTCCCAGAGAGTGAAGTACAAACACACATTAGCCACACTCAGAAATGGTTACAGAACTGTGCATTTTTCTATTTAGAATAGAGCCTGATGGACACCAGGGATGTACGTTCGGCACTTTTAAAATCCATTAATTAAAAACAATTGTACTAGGCGTATAAGGTTACAAGTTACTGCAAGCCAAAGACATGTACCTGAGATGCAACACCCTAAAAAAGTGGCCAAATTTAGTCCCAAAATTATTGACATTAAAGTAACACAGCTGTGCTTTGAATTGACTCCATTATGGAGCTTCTGACAGCCTTTGGATGGCTGCAGAAGTAGACACCTGGAAAAAAGCATTTCTTACATAAGACATTAAGACAGACATGGAAAATTTCTCCATTTTGTAGATTCTCACCTTATAGATGAAAACCAACCTCAAACCAGAGGTAATGTGCTATTAAGGCCTGACTGTAAAACTGCACTTCAGTCTGCAATTTGAAGACAAAATTTAAAATACAGGGAAAAACTCAACAAGCTAACCTAATGACAGACAGTTGCAAAACAGGAAGCAATCAGCCTGGAGCCTTGACTGGACTGTTCTGCTACCGGAGGTGAAGGATGACTATGGAGTCATGCAGCAGAGCAGAGCACGGTGTCCATGGCTTGTATTGTCTGGCAAATGAGGCCTCAATGTAATTAACTTTATATAAGAGCAGCATGATCACCTGATAAGCAAAGAGGGGCTGACAGAGGGAGCAGGTAAAGAGCGGGTATGTATGAATGCATGTATGTATATGTGTTTGTGGAGAGAGAGAGAGAGAGAGAGAGAGAGAGAAACAGAGAAGGGAGTCAGCGAGAAAGGGGGTGGGAGGGCAAGAGGGGATAGATAGAAAAGTTACAGGCAGAAGCACAGATGAGAGAAAGAAAGACAGAATTAATGAAAGATGGAAACAGAAGGAAAGAGAGGGGTGTAAGAGAGAAAAGAGATGGGGTGTGACAGACAGGGACATAGAAATAATTTTGGCTTTTTTAGTGGAGTCTGAAGAGAGCACGCACATTGTGAGGAAATCAAATAGTGCTCCAGTGGAATCACATGAAAACAAGGAGACAATTTTATTTATAATGATCCCAGTACAGCATCGCTCACCACACTGAACACCGCACAGTGCAGCAGTCCATCAATCAGTCTCCAAAATCTTGGCCAAGTTATTGCATCCAGGCTCATTACTGCGAAAAGTGGGACGTTTTTAGAGCAGAGGTCTATTTCACGCATAGCTGCTTCATAGATCCGTCAGAAAGTAAATAACCACAACAAGCAACTGTGAGGGGCAGGTTAGTTGAGAGCAGGTTGGCTGGATATTGGTTGGGCAGGGAGTGCGGCCAGTCAGACAGCAGAACAATGGCTAAACAACCAACACATTCCTCAGTTCCATGAATATTTCTACTGCTACATAAACAAACACTTTCTTCATGAGCTTTGCATGCTGTCGTGGTCCAAATTAAACTTTTAAGTCAAGTTTCTCAAGTCTTAAAATGATTAATTAACAAATATGTAGAAACAAAGTACAAAACTGAGTAAACTCCTTAATCCTTGAGGAAACTGGTTAATTTCAAGATCACACCCTATGGTGGTGAACTGACTGGGGGTCAAAATGATGATCCCATTATTCTTTATCAAGAACCTCTGTAAAAGGTCACGTCAGGCGTGTCTCGACGACAGGTAACTAAGCCTGCTAAATGACATGTCTGAGCTGCAATGAAGAGTGGAGCTCAGGGTTTTTCAAGGTTTGATTTGACATTTGAAAAAGTGATAAGAGCCAAAATGAGGTCTGAGGCCAAGAAAGCACATATCCAGGAAAGGGCTGCATATTCAACTGAGACCAAGTAAACAGTGCAGACATGGAAGCAAAGAGTTTCACACTGGGCTCAAACAATTAGGGCTGGATATTGTTCAAAATTCATGAATACCAATGTTTGTAACTTTATGAAACCATTATGATAGTAACTAATGATCAGGCCTCAACCACCAGAACATTGTCCATTTTGTTATCTTTCTCTATGAAATAGCAGATACCTTACTGTGCACTGTATGGCTGTGATTTAGGCCATTCTAAAATAATGGCCCATTATGGGTAATAACCCATTACCTTTAACCCTCAATCCTACTAGAAGCACTGTGTCTGCGTTTCATCACTCAGTTTGCCTATCAATTGCCAATAATAAACACACACTTTCAGTTTTAAAG
The DNA here is from genome assembly GCA_037974565.1 of Clupeocharax schoutedeni. Classification (NCBI taxonomy): domain Eukaryota; kingdom Metazoa; phylum Chordata; class Actinopteri; order Characiformes; family Alestidae; genus Clupeocharax; species Clupeocharax schoutedeni. The sequence continues at coordinate 655,025 of JBBPDH010000022.1, forward strand.
AACTGCCAAGATATTCAAAACTTCCTCAGCAGAAATAAAACACACCATATGCTCCAGGCAGCATGTCCATTGTTAGCCATCAAAGTTGAAATACACTATTATGTGCGGTTCCACAATGGAATGTGCACAAAAGGTAGGAAATGTATCAAGATCCAGTTTGAATATGTAAGATTAGAGTTAGGTTTGATTCAAGGTTATTAAATGTTTTTTTTCCCCAACTGTGGCAACTACTGCGTCAGTACACTAGCAAAAAGTCAATGATTTAACAAGATTCTATAGAACGGAAGTATGGATATTGTTTGGATTTCAGTATCACATAACATTAGGTACAGATAGTGGAACTGTAACATTGTGTATTAGAAGACGTTCACTGACTCATGTGGACTACATTACGGCTGTCCCTAATGATTGTAATGTTAATCGAGTGATCTAGCAACTATGCTGACAACTAATCAAATAATCAGATATACTCAAAACATGTTTGGTTCATATATATTAATCATTTTAAACATATTTAATTTCACAAGATGTTACTGAGTTTTGTCTTACTGAGATTTCAATGATGCACACAAACCAAAAACAAATAGTTCCTCTTGTGAACAATGTTCAAACTGATTAATAATGATCTGCAGATTCCCTTTATAATTAAGGACATTTACAAGTAAATGTAACAGAGTAACCACCAAGACAGTCCTAGCCTACATCAAATCTAGTATTTCATCAACAATGAAACAACACTGAACAACCCAACATAGTCTAAATTAAGTAAATCCCCCTCAAATTTAAATAGCCATTTTTGAAAGAGCGTTTTGTAAGAACCTTGCAAATTAGCTAATTTGTTCATAATTCTGTCTGTATGCAATTATGCTTTGTCTATTACTATATAGTACACTCAGTGCTTCACTTTTGCCTGTCTAGTATTGGGATTACAGTTGACACATAACCTTTAACTTAGCTCAGTTACTAGCAGCAGTTTGTCACTAGTGGGGGTCATTTCATTAATTTTCAGTTTACTTAAACTGACAGCATAATGTGCATCTATACATATTGTGGCAACTGTGTATTCACTATTAGAGCATACTCCACTATGCTGTCCATCTCACATTCGCTCAAATTGTGACCGTCAGATGTAGGTACACTGGTCTAAATAATGTTATAATTGTTTGACAATAACTGCCAATTATAATAATTCTAGGTCAGAAATCATGCTCCATCACAAGTGAACACCTAGAGAGAAGCCAGGGAAGAATACAAATCCATCTCTGAAAACAGTCCTTCATGCTTTTCACACTGACTAAGTGTGGCTTGGCAAAAGCCAAAATCTTTTGGCACAAAATCGCAAATCATAAACAACGGCCCACACAAAACCTTGCAGGTGATACAGGAAGTGTAGTTGAGAACACTGACAACCACAACCCCATACACGGAGATGTCCCGGCATGGGAATTTTTGACATTAATTCTCTTCTACAGTGAAACTTAAGTCAAGAATTCTGACATCACTGTTCAGGGCTGAGGTCATCACCATGGAAACCCAAAGTGGCAACCGAAGCAGGCATCATGCAAGTCAATAACCAAGATGTCATTACTACAGATGGGAATAAGTGCAAGTCCCATTTCATCGTACTTAAGCCATGGTAGGTTCTACTCGGACATTTTTTAAATTTTGATATGCCAAGTGTTGTCATATGACAGACTGTGAAATATTTCTTCTCCCAAAGAAATTAAATGCTAACACTTTGTGACATTAAAATGTTCTTATGTTGATTCACATATTAAGCATGGCAAACAATGGATGAACCAGATATTTTTATGTATATTATTACTAAATTACTGGTCAATCAATTGATATAAGACCTCTGGAGTTGCACTGTGATACCTAGCACCAAGACTTTAGCAGAAGATCCTTTAAGTCCTTTAAGTTGCAACAAGGGGCCTCAATGGATTGGACAGCACATCCCACAGATGCTCAGTCAAAATTAGAGGATGTCAAAGCCTTGAACTGTGTCATGTTCCTCACATGGTTCCTGAACAGCTTTTTCAGGGTAGTAGAAAGCATTGTCAAATTATTGAGACATGTCAAATTATTATCTGCATGAATGACAGGAGTCAGGGTTTCTTAGCGGAACATCACACGGTCACCGTCAACTAAGGTTCTCCCCATAGAGCATCCTGGTGCTGTGTCTTCTCCAAGTAGGTGAATCACCTGCACCCAGTTTTTGACATGATGTAAAGGAAAACATGATTAATCAGACCAGTCCACCTTCTTCCATTGCTTCATGTTCCAATACTATGCTTGCATTCCCATTGTGCTTGTGGACAGGGGTCAGAATGGACACAAATACAAAGCAAGCTGTGATTAACTGATAACTTATGTTCTGATATCTTATCATAGACAGCATGTAAGCTGAATAATTCTCACACAATATAGCAGCAAATGTTTAGTCTTAACATATGGCTAATGAAATTAGAATAAAACAAACGGCATTAAACATGAAAAATATTGAGATGTTTTATAGAGGGCAGTCGCATGTCAGTCAATGTGAAAGCAGCAAGGGTTTATTTGTTGCTGGGGAAAAAAAATCCACAGCGATGTGATTTCACACTGCCATTTTTTTAAGCAAAGCTGTAATGGTTTTGTTCACTTTTATTTAGAGAACTCTGTGTGAAGAGACTATAAACATACCTATGGCTATACACAGGCAGAAAATCAGGTATTATAAAAAATTAGGGCTGCAACTAACAATTATATTAATAATCAATTAATCTATCAATTATTTTTTCGATTAATTGATGAATCGGATATAAACAAGAAAAGCATTCATTTACAACCCTTTATTCAAAAACAGAACTAAAATCTTTAGAAAGTGCACAAGCATGTTGCTCCTTGAGCTGTTAGAAGCTTGCTGTGGTGTACATGATGCATTTCCCATCAAGAAGCCTCTCATGGTTTGCTGTTTCTTTCTGGAATCAAAAAGATAGTATGAGTCTGTGTAATAGCACAATTTTACATCAACTAAATACATACTTACATACATACACACTTGTTTTAGTTACTAGTTGTGTAAAGAAAAGTCACCCCAAGAGCAATTACAGACAAGTCTCTCTCCCTCCCTTCACATTTAACATTTAAAGACAGCTGAAGATGACCAAGTGCTATACAAGAACTTTAAAATTAAATAAAGTAAAACACATACACATTTGTCAATAATAACCTAAATGGGACATAGCAGAAAATATACACTGCAAAAATGCTTTTCTAACTTTTCCTGTCATGCTTGTCCAGCTGGATAACGAGTATACACCAGCACCAGGAGCATTAAGTTCCTCACTTCAAAACGGAACAAAAGTAGGATTCTGTAGTGATTTACTCTGCTTTAAACTCCCTTCCTCATCATCACTCCAGCATGTTTGCGTTTAGGTGCTGGAGCTCTGCCGTGTGCTCCCGAATGGAGTGCCATGTCATGCTGCTTTTACATATTTTGCAGTTAACACACTTTTTCTGTTTTAGTGTGGAATGCTCCCACACCTTGGATGACTTGGGTTGCACGGATTTGTCTGCCTCCGCCATGTATCTTTCCTCTACCTGCGCTCCTTTTTTTTTTGTGGAAATATTTGCCCCGCCTGGTCTATGAGGCACCGAACTCTGCTAGCATCAGTGCGGGAGAGAGACAGAGTGTGTTCACTCCACTCCGTGCTCAACTAAAGTTTGTAAAAAAAATAATAAATCTCAGCATCGTGAGAAACAACGAATTGATTATGAAATTAGTAATCGATTTTTATCGATTTAATCGATTCATTGTTGCAGCCCTAATAAAAATACTTGAACAACATAAATTACTCAAAACTGCAAACCCTGGACCATTAGCCTTTTAGACCAGAGCACATCAATAGCCAGGTTTCCATCCAAGGAGTTTTTGTGAAAAAATATTAGCTTGTGGTCTCTGTGGTCTCTCCCATACCCATGGGTTTCGTTGCACTGGGGTACTTTCTTCGAGCTCTAGGGCAGTGGACCCAACCCCCAGGCCCGGTAGCGGGCCGGGTTCATGTGGTACCGGTCCGTGGGCAGCACAGAAAAAAATGAAAATGCTGTTAATAAAGCTGCGAGTACACACTGGATTTACTTTTATTATTATATTTTAAAGATACCCCATTATTATATTTTAAATATCCCAATTTTTGTGCGTATCACGTATAAACACGTATAAATACGTATATTTATCTGCCACTCCTTAAAGGCCAGGCCGTGAAAATAGTTTCTGATATTAAACCGGTCCATGACGAAGTAAAGGTTGGGGACCACTGCTCTAGGGCTATCAGACAAGCTTCATTCTGCTGTCAACTTCGGATATTTTGAACATTTCTAATTATTTGTGAAACTGAAATAACAGTAAGCTGGCAAATAAAAAAAACTGCCTGAATAATCTCTCCATTGATTTTTTCTTTGTTTGGCAGAGGGGGGTGTCACGTGGAAACCAAAAGGCAGATAATTTGCGACAAACACAAAATTATGTATGGAAACGTCTCATGGGCAGATTTATCGATAAAAAGCCAGTTGGATGGAAACAGGCTAGAAACGGCAAATTTCAAATTTTTTTCCTGCATATTCTGTTTGTCGATAACAAAACGTTGCATAACACTGGATGGAAACTTCGCTACTGAATCCTGGAAACCTGGACTTGATACAAAACTCCCCGCTCACTTTTTCTCTTACAACACCCCCGCTCCTCCCTTAACACCCAGTCCCCAACTTGTTGGCAGTGGGCCAGAAAACACTAGGTGATGTGGAAAGCTGATAGAGTCAAGGTTTAGGGATGCTGTTCACTGAATGGCTGACCAGATAGAAGCAGAATTACCAGCCTGCGCAATCACTAATCAGTTGCCTTTGGCTATTAACTTTGATAAGAGCTATTTCCATGTCTGATGACTTTTCTCCTGACATGGTGCAATGAGTCATACCAATACAGCACAGTTCTTCATTATTTCCCCATTGACCTCATGTGAGGATTCAGCTGAGTAAACTGGGGTCTTGACCTACAGTTAGGACCTACTTGACCTGTGAATGACTTCACAGGCACATTTTTTAAATACATATCACTTACTGCATATCAACGCTGCTTCAAAAATACTGGTCAGTCAACAGTCTCTTGTCTCTAGTGTGGGCGCATTTCCATATATTTAAAGGGGGTTCTCCACTGACTGGTACCAGCTCGGTTTGGTCCAGTTCAGTTCTACTCCCTTCAGTTTGGTTTTGTTCAGTTTTCCACGACAACTG
>JBBPDH010000022.1:678007-695581 GCA_037974565.1 Clupeocharax schoutedeni
ATGTTGCCCTTGTCATCAGCCGCAAAAACAAAATACTTCCAGACATGGCTCTTTGCTCCTTTCTTTTAAACGAGTGGAATCAGAGCCGCCTTATCAGAAGCACCGCCGGTCGGCATGTCTCTGCGGTAGAGCTGAGCGATTCACGACTCATCCGGGTGAATCACCCGGATCCATTAAATGACTCATGAATCACGAATCCAAGGTCTCGATTGAACCGGATCCGCCGTGGTAACCAGAGGGAGTCGACTCCGGAAAAGGATCAGAGTATCCAGCTCTATGTGCTATTATAACGAAGAAGACGCAACTGCACGCAGCAGGAACTGTGTTTACCGGGTGCTCGGTACCACCGGTACTTCAGAAAACCTGGTACCGTAACATTTTTTTTTAGTACCGTACTTGGTACCGAAGTACCGGGTCTTTTGACAACACTAGCTGCAACACTTCCAGCACCATCACACTGAGTACAGGAACACCGCAAGGCTGCGTACTCAGTCCTCTGCTCTTCACACTTACTCGCTTACTCATGACTGCACAGCCACATACAACACTAACCACATCTTCAAGTTTGCAGATGATATGACTGTGCTGGGACTGATAAGCAAGAATAACGAATCTGCCTACAGAGAAGAGGTGGAACGGCTGTCTGCCTGGTGCACAGACAACAACTTATCTCTTAAAGTTGACAAGACAAAAGATATAGCTGTGGACTTCAGGAGAACAAGCCCTGCTCACCTCCCACTCAGCATCAATGGATCAGCTGTGAAGATCGTGAGGAGTACCAGGTTCCTTGGTGTCTACATAACTGAGGAACTTACATGGACAGACAACACCACCTCCATAACCAAGCGCGCCCAGCAGAGACTACACTTCCAGCGACAGCTGAAAACAGCGATCCTTCCCCCTCCTATCCTCATTCTACAGAGGCACCATTGAAAGTGTTCTGACCAGCGGCATCACTACCTGGTATGGCAACTGCACCACATTCTGCCGCAAGCGCCTGCAGAGGATAGTAAAGACAGCAGAGAACATTATTGGGGTGCCTCTCCCCTCAATCCAGGACACATTTCATAAGCGAAGTGTTCGCAGGGCCTGCAACATTGTGCAGGACCCCTCTCACAGACTCCCTCCTGCCATCCAAGAGGAGATTCTGCAGCATCAGAGCCAGGTCTACCAGGCTGCGGGACAGTTTTTATCCCCAGGCTGTCAGGCTTCTTAAAAGCACGCATCCCTCAAGAAATCCTCAATAACTCAAAACTCCACCCCTCCTCAAACCACAAGGATTGTTTTTTTGCACATAGAACAAAAGACTGGAACACACACACACACCTCTGGTATTTGCACACTGCCACTTTCAAAACTTTTCTTATCTGCGGAACATGCTGCTATTCAATATGTTCTGGCAACCCAGATCTTTACCGTATATGTATAGTATATTTATATAGCTTACCCATTTGCACATACCTTAGATATATACTGTCTGATTCCACGGTTTGTCTTGCACAATGTTTTGTCTTGTCTGTCTATATTATTTCTAATTTTTTTATATATATATATACGGTGAAATGACGAAGTTCACTTTGACTTTAACAAATATTTCATTTCAGCTCATCTGCCTCCAAAAGGCTAAGAAACTAAACAAATGCGTGGAGGTCAAGGAGCATATTCATAGCACATCTTTCCTTACTCTTTACAACTATAATGAAAGCGTGGCATATGAAAAAGCTGCACCCCGTTGCCAGAATTAGAGTTTAATAACAAACCTGTGGAAAAGTGAGCTGCGGGAACTGAGAGAAAACTACCATTGGTAGACCTACAGCTCCCAGCTTCTATTTAGTGTCTATAAATAGAGGGCTAATTCAAGAAATCCCTGTGCGTGTAAACTGAGACACAAGGCACACATAACCAGCTCCAAACCAACCACTTCCCATTTCCTCTCTCCTATGTTACTGAAAGGAAAAGAGTTTTTGTGTGACCCTTTGTGTGTGTGTGTGTGTGTGTGTGTAAGTAAAGGTGCAAGAGAGAGTAAGGGCAAGGAGCAAAAAATAAACCCAGGATTTCATTGACTTTGAATATTAGATACACAAAATGCAAACAATAATTATGAGGCAAACTGTTGAAATTTCATACATTACCAATAGGGCTGATCACGTTGACGCAACATTTACTTAACACTGATTATTTTATCACATGTTAATGAAGATTTTTTTAAACATCCTTTCATTTTGAAAGTCCATTGTTTTGTGTTTTTGTGCCAGTGTGTGCGCGGAGCATGCAGCTCTATGTCTCGGCTGGTTTTTGTGGGGGGCAGCGTCCCATTACTTTTGTATATTTATTAATATTACAACTTTTTCCCCATATAACAGAAAATTAGAGCTGCTGGGTTTCAACATTTTTAATGTAACGTGGTAGTTACTTTCCCTGTTTACTGGTTACTTTTATAATAGTGACATATGTTAGTGGCAACTCTACAGCAACTACAAAAAAAATCTAATTTTCTTTAATATAAAGCTTTTTTTTATAACAAAATTTCTTAACAAATTTAAATAAATAAAATGTAATACATAAACTAATAAATACCCCCCCCCCAAAAAAAGATCGGCTTGAAATCGGCAATACGTGTGAGTGATCGGCCAATCACCGATCAGGCCAAAAATGTCCGTTTCCGATCACTGGCCAATCAATCAGTGCATTCCTAGTTCCCTTCAGTGCATACAGTCTTCCCAGACAAGTACAGCAGCAAAGAGAGGAAATATTCCACTTGATATTCTTGATTTCAGAAAAAATATGTCTAAAAATGCGTAACATCTTATGATGAACAACAGAAATGCCTAGCAGGGACTTTAATAGTGGCACATACATTTGATTTTATATTTGATTTCATTACATTAATATTTAAGTTGATATTTACAATAAATATTTGAACTCCAGCTGTGTGACAGTGTTAAAAAAGCCTTTTATTTGTTTAAACTGTATACAAACCAAAAGTTATTGCACTTCTGTTCATATACCAGTACTTTTAAAATAATGTGCAATACACTACTCTTTTATTCATTATTTAATTTTGCATACAACACTGGGTTTAATCGCAGAAAGACATGCGATTAACCGTGAATAAAAATTTCAATTGGTGCCCAACATTATCAACATACATCCGACATAGACAAGGTGAAAACACAAAGGTGGGAGAAAACATATTTTCCAACTTGCTTGACTTGGCTTTTCTTTGTTGAGATACAAGCCTAAGATCAACACACTGCTGCCACATTGCTGAGTGAGACAGAACACAGTCTGTAGTCCTGCTGTTTTCACAGAGATGAGTATGAAAGCACAGTTTTCTGACTAAGGTCATTGAAGTCCTGGAGACATACTAGCAGCAGGGCTCACAATATACACTCCAGCGAGGAATAAAGCCAAAAACATAATAATTGCCCCATCTATACCCATTGCCTAATAATGGTTTAGTTTAGAGCATCCAACAAAGAGCTGGTCTGGCTGCATGTTTTGCTTTAAATAAGCAGAAGCTCACCTGAACAACTGTTCGCTAAAAATTATGACCAAATGGAATCAGGAAAGCTTCTGATCAGTTGGAACTGAAACCTGGAGCCACACTGTCCCTCTGTGAGTTCATGTTCATTTCAGCAAAATATTTATATTATGTGAATAAAGCTAACTCATGTTTTTTTTTGTATGTCTGATCTTGAAGCATATCAAAGTATATAAAATATTAAAATATTTGTGTCACATTGTACAGTTATAGAAATAAAAAACGAAGGACCTCGTGAAGCACTGCTGAGTTCTGCTGACTGCAGCTCACGGTGATCTCTCAAGAGCAGTTTGTGCAGTGTCTTCAAACGTGAAACATTTACCTCTCTGAGCACAGCAGTTTAGTCAGGGTCATGTCATTCTAAAGTCCTTCAAATATCCTCCAAGGCCAGCGGGAAACATTTAAGAACATCTCATTGAAATTACATCCTCTGAAGTCTTAAGTGTGTGAAAGACCACACAACACAAGAATAAAGCACAACCTGATCGAATATATCAATCTGCGTGTTATACTTTTGACACTGACGAGTTTATTGAAGCCCTCAGCAAAAGCAAACTTGAGGGCCCTACATCACTCCTACAACAATTAACGATTCACATGCTTAAAGAAAAGTAAATATATTATCTACACTCAAAAGGAATCAATAGGAGTGCTTTCTGACAAACATTTGAAAAAAAAAATAAAAACACTTGGGAAACCATGGTGTCTCAGATGTCTGTAGTGACTGATTCCCATTGATTCCCATTGTGAATACAGGCAATATCATAAATGCAAACACAATGATGCAAGACACACAGGCATAGCACTAGCGCTCCTGGTGACTCTGGTTTAGATAGTCAGCAGTCAATCATTAAGCTACTGACTTTTAACCTTCTCACCAGCTCTGAAAGCCCAGAGCTTGCCAAAACCAAGCTGAGCAAATGAAGCCAGAAGTGGTTTGACTATTTTCCAACTGTTTTGCAAACCAAAGTGCATACATTCTTGAGCTAGAATTCACAATCTTAACCTTCCCCAGTTACAAGATAATTTATTATCCCCTTAAGGGAGAAGAGGAAACGGAATGAAAAAAATTAAGATCACTATTTTTAAAAACTGTACCACGAGGACAGTAATTCCCTTACAAAAAACAGCAGTCAGATTTATAACTAAAGCGCGGGGGGGGCGTCCTCGTTGGGCAGGAAAGCGACCAGGGCGTTTCAGGACTGCATTCCGAAGAACACCATGTCCAGCCTTGCATTTGGTCAGGGGTGCACAGCTCGTCCTGGCGCGTAGTTTATTCCGATTGCTCTAACACATCAAATTTAACTCATTAGTTAATGGCCAGGTTTAGCAGCTGCGTCTGAGCAGGAAAATCGTTAAAGCCGTGCTGGACTCAAGCTCTGCAGAACACCGGACTTGGGCTCCCCCTATTCCACATTAACGAATGGACCCTACTCCGCCTTTGAGGAGAAATTACAAATATCGAAAAGAGATTAAAATTCAGGGAAGCAGGTTGCGTTGTCAAAATAGAAACTAAAAAACTTATACGCCTCTCAATTTGCTATCCACTAAACAATGCAGCTGAACCTGAATGGGCAATCCTCTGAGCTATGGCGATGTCGAGCTGTGGCAAAACCGCTCGCTCGACACAACAGCAGCTTCGGACTCGAAAATCTGCCTGCTTGAGCTGTCACAGCTCTTTATAACCTGTCCCACGAATAAATGTAATAAACTTTTAAGCCAGTCCCGTTTTTATTGGACACTTGACTTTAAGCCGCACTGTCCATCCCGTTAAAGGCACCGTAAACAACTTCGGCTTTGTTAGCTACTTAGCTCGTCGATGTTAGCTCTTCAAACTAGATCATTCGGGCGAGTTTTGCGGTGTTGTTAAGCTAAAACTGGAAAATGTATCAGCGAAAAGACGGTTGTAGTGTTATTCCACCAGTACCAAATCAATGTTGAATTAACAAATGTTTAGGGAAAATCAATGAGAGGCATTTATTCTCTTAGTGAGAGCTAACCAACTCGGCTAGGCTAAAAGTGATAGATCTGAACGTTAGCCACGGTCAAAACTGAATGCACCGCAAAGAAAAACAAGCTAGCAGAGTTAGCCGGTGGTACAGCACACAAGACACACTGCCAGTTAGACAATAATCATTCGAAGCCTGTATGTCGTCTATTTAACTGTTTAGCCCAGTTACTAGTGCTAAAATGCGTTCTTTGAAACCCCAGTTGAACCACCGAGTTAAACAAACCGCGACAGTTTACATCAATAAAAAAATATCCATATTAAGTTAGCAAGCTTAAAGTTCGCTACAGTGACCAGCTATGCATTCAGGCGTTGGTCTGTGTACAAACACAACACACTGGACAGTTTACTCACAAATACATACCACAGGGAGACTTTTCCTCTTTTTTCTAGAATGAATAGTTTGTCTACGTTTTTACTCCCCACTGAAAGAAACTTAGGGGCCGTCTATATCCGAGCTCCAAAAGTTTAAAGTAACAACCAAAGAAATCGTTTAAACCATGTGATAATCGAGTCGGCTGCTAATGTCGGTGTTTACCGAGGCTCAAACCTCTTTGTCGGCGTGGTTAGACTAATTTTCCGGGAGATATTTCCTTTCGAAAGAGAGGAAAAAACACCACTTATTTGCTGGTGTGGCTAGCTAGTCTTCGTGCTACTTACTAGGGGTCGTTTGTAAACCTGGGTGTTCGGGGAGGCTGGTATCCGTACAGATGGCAATAAAGCACGTCGAAACAGAAGCAACACATCTCCGCCGACACGACCATCTTCCTGGCCACGCTTCCCGAGCCGGGACCGGGGCTGAGGTTGGGGGAGAGTCCGGTGGAGTTGTAGCCTCCAGGAGTTGGGGACAGAGCGGTGGTGCTGCCGCTGCCTCCGCCGCTACCCCCGGGACCCCCCAGGCCGTTCACCCTATTCACGTTCCCGGCCACCACGGTCGAGGAGGACCCGATCCCCAAGTCCGACCCGCAGTGTCCGGCCCCAGCCACTCCGCTCACCGCCCCGCCGGGCCCCCCCGAGCCGGGGGATCCCGACAACTTCTGCTTCTTCACCCCGCAGCACCCGGCCGCCATCTTCGAACAATCTGCACCGACACACCGCTTCCGACCCATCACAGTCCGAGCGGGAGGGGCGGGGGGAGACGCCAAGCACACGCAAAAGTCCCACTGCGTCAGGGCGCACGGCGGATCACGCTCCACCTTCTCCTCCGCCTCCTCCCTCCTCCCTCCTCCCTCTCTCGCGACGAGCAACACCCGGAGTAAATTACGGGAGGGGTGTGACGGTGCTGGGAAGGGGGAGCGATGTGGTGGGAGGAGGAAGGGAGATGAGAGACTCTGCAATGTCACCCGAGCTTCTCCGCCGTGAAAAAGCCGTATCGCACGCTGCGATCGTACGCAAAGTCCGTAAGCACGCGGCCAGCTGCGAACCTCTGCAGAGCCAGCACTCGGACGGAGCCGCGGGGTTGTAGACCGGAGCCGCAGGCCCCTCTCCTTTTCCACTCGCAGCGCGGCTCTCCGCCAAAGCGCGCGGACATCCACTGAGTAGAGGTTCAGGCGGGGACGCGGAGGAGCGAGGCGAGCCGGCCGTCACACTGCAACATCCCCTCCCCTGTCCGTCCCTTCCTTTAAGAACACACGCTCAGCTCTTCCCGTGCGGGAGTGTCGGGGGCTTTTCCAAGCACGCAGGACCCCATACGGATCGTGCGCGAGGCGCTGCGCCCCGGCTCTTGTGTTCTATCGGTTGTTTACTCGCATCCGACCTTGGCTGAAAGAGGCGACCGGCTTCCTCCTGCACATACACAGGTCGAGCTCCAAATGCTGAGCTGTCCACAGCTAGGGTGGCTTTTTGGTTGCTTTTTTTTCTTTCCTTTTTTTTCAGGCACCGCAGCAGTTTGGCTTTTCTGACAGCGCCAGGGAGACGCGAGTCATTTCAGCAAAGCCCAGCGAAACACCGGCGCCCCCCCCCTCTCATCACCACTCCACCCCCTTAGTGCGCAGTATTACACCTACCCGCCCACCCCCACTTTCACCCTCTCGGCTTTTTTTTTTTTTTTACAGTAAGCCCACTATGAGCTGCACGCGAGAAAGTTTTCTCTCCACGGATGTTAACGGTGCCATCCGTTTAGGGGGGCACGATGTGTTTTTGGATATCCGCGAGAAGCCACCCGGACGTTTTTCAGCCAGCCCCAACGCCTGACATTAAAGCCTGGTTACCGTGACGGGGCGGAGTGTGGGGGTAGTTTGGGGGAGGTGGTGTTAAAAAAAGGGTCCTACGCGATCACCCCGGAGCCACAGGAGCAGCGTTCACTTCCTCCACGCCGAAACCAGAACCAGGACGTACTTTACGCAAGCGTCTTACGCGTCCTGCGTACTACTCACGATCTGTATTCTCAAACTCGGCTACGCGAAGCAAAAAATGGTGAGGCTGAGCCCTGCTCTCACGGAGCCGCTTCTTCATTTCGTGACACATCTCCGGTCTTTGTGGGTGAAACGTCAGGATCATGCGTGTGCTATATCCTCAACCGCTTTCATCCTGGTGCAGAAAGAGGAGATACATGGGACAGGAACGGCGCGATCACCCTTCTAGCGGCTGGCGCCTGCACGTGGCCCGCCTGGCAGCACCGCCGCACAACCCAGAGTGTGATCAGAGCCACAGACTGCACGGGTAGTATCGCCTAGCGTATTCTCTATTCATCCAGCTAGCCCAGTGTAGCACAGTGACAGGCTGTGCAGACTTCATTATCATTCACCAAAAGCTTAGCCGTAAAGGTAGGCTACAGCCTTATAACCCCACAGCAGACTTTGTCTTGCTTTTAAGAACTTTTGGTCCTTTTGGGATAGGTGTGCACACCTTTTTCACTGGAAGGGGTCACCCATATTCCTCCCCTAACCATTCCTATTCGCTCCCACCCTCCTCTATTGCATCATGCTGCACCTTATTCAGTCATGCATATGGACTCTATAATAAATCTGTTGAACACACTTCTTTCTTTTCTGCTTTTCTTCCTTTCTTTTTCTCTCACAGCTCTTCGTGTGCCTCTAGAGACATGTATGCCACTAAGAGTGTGTGGAAGTAGATGTGTTGAGTCATGAAATTCAGTTTCCACAATTAAGACACTAGAGTGTTGACTGCAGGGTCACAAACCACCTGGAGAACAAGCTATTTGTTTTCCAGTTTGGAAAACATGCTGCCAATGCCTGAGTCAGTGCTTAAAACGGATGACTGTGGTGTTTCTCACAGCTGAGCAGATTGGGGGCTACAGGTAAGAGTGGAAAGCAGACTTCAGGCTTGTTGAAAAGATCTGTTGAACAGATCTGTAATCAGGGTAGAAGCAGTGCTTGAAGCATGATATCTTTATTCATTACAGTGTGTTGGTTGACAATACAAAAACAATAAAAAATTGATATTTTATTGGGTAGCTAGGCAGGCTGATGTAAGTAAAAACTGCACAGCAAGTAAAGTGCCTTTGACCATTATATTAACAATGAATACCACAGAATTCTTTACAGAAATAAATTGAGTGTGGTTTGATGTGAAATGCTAGAGACCCTAATCAGGACCATTCACAGTGGCGGAGATAGGAAACATTTGGAGCGTTTAATGCTTTGTAAAGCTACATAACAGAAAGCTGTCACACAAAACGGTTAATAAGCACACTTTCTGATGCCACAGGCTTCCTTTCCACACTTGCTGAATTTAAAAAAGGTGTAATTTCAGTTTAAATTAATTTAATAGAAATTGTATCTACTGAGTCCAGTCAATGGACTGACGCAAACCAAAATCCGTCCTCCACTTGCTCAGTTGCTTTAAAAGGAAAAACAATAAAGATTATTTAAACAACAATCATTGAGAATGTCTTAAAAATGTGTCACATGTTACAGTTAGTGGTACCAATGCTATTAGAACTTTGCATGTCTTCCTGTTGCCAGGACAAGTCTTATAATGGTGGGTGAGCTGGGGTCTGAGATTATGTTTGTTTACGCACATCTCCACCTCTTGGTCCTCACCTGTGAAATTGGCATAAAGGTTGCATTTAATTGTAGTTTTGGAGACTTAGTGACCTCAAACTTCAGCCACCTTCTGCACTTGTACTTTGGGAAGTTTCAGCCTTTCAACCCTTCTCATTTAACTTAGAGATGCTACTCATGTCCCCTTCCAGACCACTGCTTCTTATTTACTGGAGCAATGGAAGCAATGGATATTTTCAGGTGTAAAGCTATTTTAATGAATGTAATAAATTGATCTATGAGACTAAATCATTGTAAAATACAGTCTTCTTATTTCATTTGTGTATGATCTTCCTCCATGCCAATGAATGACGAAGGGTGTTTATACCCCAGTGACACAAGAAGTCATGGACCACTTAAGAGTTGCAGAAGTCATTTAAAAGATATCTCAAAAAAAATATTTAATTTAAGGAAAAGTTGAATGTTGAACATGCTTTGATAGGTATTAGGAAATAGTTGAGTGCACAACACTTCAGAATTAACAAACCAATAATAAAAGGAATTAACATTTTACATTGTTTAATGTTTAAAATATTCTAACATACATTAGTTATACATTTTCCTAAAATGGCTAGTTTGTGACCCAGGGTTTGGTTATTATACATATTTTGTAGCATCTCAATTGGTTCTAATAAATGTTTTTTCAGTAATCATATGCCTCACCCCTTGTAAAGTGCCCCCCTCTTCTCAAATCATCATTCTCAGAAAAAAAACAGTACCTCCAATTTATTAACTTTGAAGGAGATAGAAAAAAATATACCCTACAATGGACATTAATGTATAATGTATTTTCTAAGGCATTTTGTTACTCTTGATCAAACACGTTAGTATAACTACTGATAACTATTACAAGTGCTCAGCAATTTGTTATATTTAAACAAACATTTAAAATGTAACAGCAATCTTCATATGTCTTGTGGTTTACCAGTGCTGCTGATGGTGATTTTTGAATAATTTCACCCAATTATTTGTCTTATTTTCAGCACAAGATCAAGATGGCAAAACCATTCACCATCCTTTTATTAGTTCAATTTAGGCTGTTACACAGAAAGGAGTTACACAGAAAGTATAGTTTGGTCTAATTCAGGCTTTCGAAAAGCCTGTTTTGCAACCCCACATTTTTCTGGTAACACTATGGGGTTTCTGGGGTTTCTATAAAGTTTGATCAGCTTCATGTATTACATGGGCTAAATGCTTATACCGCATATGGTTTCTAACCAAACTTATGGACTTGCTCAGCTACTAGCAGTGATGTGAAAAAAATGTTACTGGTTTTCCTGTAAAACTAAATGCATATTTTCACTATTATTCCATGCTGTCAAACATTTCTAACAGTTATTTTCATTGGACTATATTAGCATTTTTATCTTCAGATTCATGCCTGTTCACAGGTTACCCTATGTAACCCTGTAAGTTCTCAGAAGAAACACTTTTTACCCATTGTGGCAACCATTATAATAACACAATTCAATTTACATTAAGTTTTGTATATACAGTTATTCTACAACATCCTTCCCTTTGAGTGAAGATTTGTTGACACACACTCGATTCTTTGGTCTGTTTCCAAGTCCCTTTGGCTCTGAAATGAAATTACACCAATGGTGTAGGGATATTGCATATTCATATCTCTAGAAGTCTAAATACAGCAGGATGCAGGGTGGTGTCTACTTGCAACCCATAAGCAAGTTAATTGAATACCCATTGACCCTTCTGAGAGCTTTTACTGATTAATAGTGGGTCAAAACTTTTACAGGAACAGAAGAAAAAAATCATCAGTGGCAGATCTGGAATATTCTGCATCATCAGACACAAACCTTACAGACATTTCCTTTAGCAGGTCATTTGAGATTAATTCGGCTACAGAGACATCTGGGGTTCACACATGGGTTAAACAGTTTAAAAGTGCTTGTAAAGGGAATCATTTTGAAACGAACAGATGTGTAGATCAATCTAAATTATTCAAACCTTAGACATTTGGCTCATCAGAAATTAAGCTACTTACTGCAAAAAAAAAAAAAATATTTAAATTTTGCAGTAGGCCTTTTAGTTTGTAAATTTCACCCAAAGTAAATGAAGAACCCAGCAACTTAAATTTCTCGAATGCACGGAATGAATATGCTGTTAATCTCATTTCAAGAGTCAGCCGTGTTTCAAGTCTTGACAAACTTTTTCTGGCCTCCTGTAATATAACTCATGGGTCATCCGTTCATTTAGATGAAATGTCTGAGCTACACCGCACAACAAAATGGGATTCGGTTTGCTTTGAACTTGAGGCAGGAACGTTGTCCAGGGAGGACGTGACATAGCACTTCTCTTCATATTGTCTGGACTGGACTTTCAAAACAGCCTGCACTGAAAACTAACAACACTTAGAGGGCAACGCTTCCAGAAATCTGCACCAGTGTTGATGCGTTTTGCATGAGTAGTTTTTACCTCGTGGCTCACAGTAGCGCGGCACCATTTCAAGGTAGTGAGTGGAAAAGTTGTCGAAGACAGTAGCAGGATATTTTCTTGAGTGGCGTTGTCCAGGGCGCTATAAATGCAGAGGCGTCAGAGGTGCGGTTGAAAGTCCGTACGTGCTTACCGTGCAGCAGACGATGTGCGGCATCCGCATTGCAACAGCCTTAGTTTTGTCAAGGACTGCGGTGGAGGCGCACGGCAGCCCAACAACGCACAGCTTTAGCCACCTGAAGGTTAGAGACCCAGGGAACGGCGACAGGGACGGATTACGAACGCCATTTCGGCCCCGTTTAAGATTCCTCCCGCGTCTCCGGGTCTGCAGGGCGCCTGGCATCTTCTCAAATATAGCGCTGGCTACGGGCTGGCTGCTGCAATCCGAGAGGGAGAGAGTCCAGCTTTCTACTCTAAATACACGTGCGCCGGTGTGTAGCAGCCAATGTAAAAGTGAGGGGAACAGTATGGTGATGTGACCCAAGGGTGTTCATACAGTATAATAAATTCTAAATAGAAGAACAATGGGGCATTTTAAAGCACCAAAGTGGCAATTTGAGGAACATGCCAGGATAACTGACATGAACCCATTTCTGTGAAATCATACTCAAAACAAGCCATAAATAAATAAACTATATGTGTTTTAACCTTATATGTGCAGGGCCCTGCAGCCCCAAAGCCCGACATGACTGGTCCCCAGGACAAATAAGTTTGAGAAACCGTGGGCTATTCAGCGTTCTGGCCACATTAAGTGCGACGGAAGAATAATAAAAAGAAAAAAAGAAAGAAATCGAGGTGAACAACTATATGGGACTGCCCTTAAAATGAATGGAGCCTTTGGCTCTATTCATTTTAATGGGCAGGCCCATAATTAAAAGAATAAAGTCTGATAAGGTATTTGTTGCAAAACAAATTTGATTTGAAATGACAATTCTACTCTGGACGTGGGCAGCACTTGGGCAACAAAAACAGCAGAACCCAATAATCTGTCAGGCGCTTTAACCCAAAGCAACAAGTAGGAAAGCATTGAACACGCACTGAATACAGCGCAATGAGAAGGCAAATCATTGGGAAAGCAAAACGGTTCCATGGAAGAGCCCAAAATACAAGTACCATCCCAGGGAACCCAAGGAACACATCACTATCTAGAATGATATAAGCTGGTCTAAAAAAACAAAAAAACAAAAAGGGGGTTCAAAACAGTTGAGTTTTTGAATAGACAAGGGCCCCATGTTAAAACAGGTCACAACAGCTTTTAGTAATCTAGGTGTAAGATGGAAGGGGAGCTTTCAAAAAACATTACTTCCCACGCATCTTGTATACGGTTATCCTTAAAAAAACAAACAAAACAATCCAGAGGCAATGCAGGATGGTCTACCAATCCTGAAATCTACACCTCACTCAACCATGATTTAAACCCACTGCACGCCTGGCCATTCACATTCAGTCTCAGTATTAGTTTGAATATTGAACATTTTCAACATTCCTAAACACCCTACTGTGCTGACAAATATTGTGCTACTGAAGCCAAACAAGGTAATTAAATTTCAGGGCCCGTATTCACTAAGAATCTTAAGCCTAAAAGTTGCTCCTAGTGACGTAATTCTAAGAAAAATCTTAGAATAATGGCATTTTCTTAGAATTCCCCTTAAATTTAGGAGTAAATCTCAGTAAAGATAAAAATGATTCACAAAACATCTTAGCCCTAAAAACAGCTCCTAAGGTAAAAGTAGAGAGGACTTTTAAGAGGCTTAAGAGTTTCTTTAGCAGAGGAAAAAATGGCAGACAGAAGAAATATTCATCAAACACTGAATGATCGCGAGTTAAAAGCTGCAGATTGGATCATGATGGGATGTTTGTGGTTGAACTTATTAGAGAGGCGCTCACATGTCCCACTCAACGCAGTAATGCCATAACGGCAGAAATGAAAGTGATTACAACACTGAGGTTTTTGGCAACAGGAGAAAGTAGTGATGACCTGTGTCTGTCACAACCTTCCATCAGCAGAGTGATCACAAACTACTGAAGCGCTTTCAGTCTCATATAGTGACACAGTTCATTTCATTTCCACACTCTGCAGGCTCACAAAAGGGCATTCATGGACAGAGCGGGGTTTCCCGGTGTTGTTGGTGTACCTGATGGGACACACATCTGTATAATCTCACCATCAGAAAATGAAGAGGTTTATGTCCAGAAAGAGGTTCCACAGAATCAATACACTTGTTAAAGAAGTTAAAGAAGCCTGTAGTCATGATTATACAATTTCTTCATATACACACATGATTTCACTGTCTATTATCATATATTCTATGTTTTACCAAGAGTCCATTTTAGGACCGTAACAGTTTTTTTTTATCAACCAGTCACAGTCCTTGATGTGCTGCATCATCCCTAGCAACGGGGTCAAACATGCCTCCTCACTAAGATAAAGGTTTTTGTACTTTCCTTACTCGGAGTTGCTCTAAGAAGTTTTCTGAATCACTTTTAGTCTAAGACTCCCAGATAGGACTTTTTAGGCTAAGATAGGAGCTCTCAGAGAATTCTAAGATTCTTTGTGAATATGGGCCCTGGTTATTTACATGTAATTTCATTGAAGGTTCAGTTGACATGTGCAAGCTGCAAATCAGATTGCTTCAGATCACACCAAGGTCTGACTGTAACTGACTTTCATTTCAATCACCCACATCATGAAGTGGTAAATTCCAGTCATACTTACATTAAGACTACACATTGGTCAGCAAATCTGCATCTCAGTAATTGCTACTGAGGTCTCTACCAATTATCACAAAGCCCATAATCAATGCTCAAACCCTTTATTGCGGTATATTTTCCCCAAAGAAAACCGTAGTGCATCATCAACAAATTCCTGCTACAGGAAGATGATGAACCTAATCCACATATCCATAATCAACATTTAGCCATTTTAGCAAATTATACACTGACAGATCAAGACAGGGACAAAACAGACAAAATGAGAAAAGCTGTACAGATGCTTTGACTCCTTCAGGGCTCATCATGAACAGGAGTACACCCAGAAAAGAAGCTCGCTCTATACTGGTTCAGTACTCGTTTGGGCTTCTTTAAAGTTTGTAGCTGCTCACAGACATCATCTTGATCAGGCAGCACACGTTTCTTTTCCAGCTTTAAAGCTGAGGGCAGTGGGCTTGTGTCTTCAATGTCCTAAATTAAATAAATATGGTACATTTGTGAAAGCATTGATTTACAAAGCTTAGTTAAGAGCCTCATACCATTAATACACGAGTGCAAAAGTTTGCATATCCCTCATTACTTTTTTTTTTACTTTCTAAGTGAAGGTAACTTATACAGATACAGAATTGCTGCTTATTTGCAAATTTAAACATAAATGTAGTGTGCAAAGTCTAAGCATTAATTTTTAATATTGGTCACATAAAAAAGCAAATAATTTGACCAGGAATATGCAAACATTTGCACTTAATTTTGCAATGGGTTAGGAACTGCACAGAGACTTACGGTTTTACTTGACGGAACACAAAGAGGCTTGAAGAACTTGGCATCTTCGGAGCTTGCAACTGGGGAACCTTCAGGCAAGCAAATAGTTCTTCGTGGTGCATTTATTTTGGCCATAATCTGGTAAAGACAGGAGGGGAGTTAAGTCATGTGAAAAGCAAGGATGAACTTCAAAAGTTTTATATACAAACTCTTCTCATTCTTACCCTTTTAATTTTTTTTTTGTTACGGCACTTGTCCTTTAAACAAAAACAGCTCTCATTGCAAATCACTTTTGCCTTTCGACAGCAGCACAGTTTGTTGACGCAGTGGCCTTGACATGAACACTACACACAACAGGCAAAAAAATTCACAATGACTGATGACCAAAAACTTCTGAATTAGAACAGATATCTTGATTATTAATTGGAAGTAAGGTAAAGAGGGAAGGGGTAAAACCCACCACAAAAATACCCCAAAACATTTGATTCAATGTTTGTTATTAAAAAGATGCTAGCATAAGCAGCCAATGGACATGTCTAAAAGCAAAATGGTGAAGATGAATCTAAAATGAACATCTTACTGAGATTGTTTTAGACTTCCTAGAGCCTCGTTTCTTTTTCTCCTTCACAGGTAGCCATTCGTCCTCATCATCTTCGGACTCCGATGCGGTTGCAAGATCATCTAGTTCGATGATTGTCTCCTGGATAGATGTCCTTATAGAGCAGCTTGGGGCCTGGGGCTTGAAAGACTCATACAGTAAAAATGGGATACAGTTTTGTTCGTAATAGTCCTGCACCTGGTTGGGCACCCGTACATAGTTGTTGAAACGGGTGGATTTTAGCTTTCTGGAATTTTACAGGCATGTCTGTGAATGCCCATAAAATGAATGAACGAATCACTCTGAACTACACTCTCCCACATCATTTTCTCTGAGACATACACTTGGTGACTGTTGTTTTAACAGATTTAATTTCCAGATAAACAAATGTAAAAAGTTAGGCTGGCAGTAATGAGACGGAGAGAGATTGCAGTGTGTTGTGTTCAAGTTTAACTAATGTTTTGAACAATTTGGCTAAACTTCCACTGCAACAACTCACATACAGTAGGACACAGCATGTAACAAGTGTATGTTCAGTGTGAATCCTTCACTGAATGCACTGTGGGGTATACATTCAGTGAATGGATCACTCTCTGACGTTAAAAAGCATACCAGATGGGACAGGACACTTAAAACATCAATTTAAACGAGTTTTATTTGTACAAAACGTGTTGGTCAAAGTAACAGCCACAACACTCGTCTCCCGGTCGCCGTGAACTGAACTGAAACCTGAACCATTCAGTCATGTATCAGTTCAGGAAGTCGGAGTCGCATGGTTCTCCCGCGAAGCAACGAATGATTATGTGAACAAGTATTTTGAACAAATCTTGTGAAGTGATTCAGTACATCTAAAAAGAACTGCCACACCGATTACTACTGCAAACCCACTGGCATGCACAGGTACTACTTCACAAGTCCAACAATGGAGCTAAGACTCTGGAGGGTGAAAGGTGAGCAGGACTCACATTCAATATTTAACACAACTAACTAACAGACACACAATAAATCATGGTTCTTACACCTTTTCCAACTTCAAATTCCAGCACTTTCAAGGTGTATTTTTATACTTTTCCAGCACCTAACAACCGCTGTGAATTACCTTTATATATGCTGTATGTACTTTTTAACATTTAAATGCCATTCGGCGCATTATTTTCAACTTGGCAATAAGACTGTCCCTCCACAAGTGATTTACAGTGACGGCAGACACAGAACACAGGTGGGTGTAAGATAAGGTTGTTAGCTTACGCTTTTTCAGACTTAAGGTTGGATAATTCAAATACACACACACACACACGGCTGGCCTTAATGAGAACCCTTCACTTCATTTGATTTGTGCAAGCACTGAAGAAAAATGTGATAATTTGAACAAATTGTGTGTTCTTGGGTTAATATCACCTTTTCTATATTTAAATTCAGGACTATTTTCACGGGGAAACCGTCCTGTTGTCCTCTACAGTGGACATGCTGGAAAAATAAAATTAAAAATCTATTCAAA
>JBBPDH010000022.1:715702-737025 GCA_037974565.1 Clupeocharax schoutedeni
CATATATATGAGGAATATATGGTATGGGAATATATTGTTTAAAATATATTTATAAATACATTTTTTTCTTCGACAACATACATTCCAATATACTGCAATATATTTCTTTTCCGTATAGGATAGCATGCTGGGAGACTGTGTCTAAAGAGACACTGGTTCAATTCTGTTGTCATTTCTGAAACTAAGTGTGTCTTTCTCTGTCAGTGAGCTTAATCTTGTGACTGCTAAATTAAATGCTTAATGTGTTTGGTGTGAAACATTCCACAGCATAGAAATCAGTAGTGTTTGAAATATATGTTTTTATAATCCAGTCAAGACAAGTGAGGTATAATCAAGGCTTGGTGAGGGCAAAAATCTTCTTTAAACTACACTACATTTTTCATATTTGTCCCGTATCACTATTACCACTATTTAACACTACTAATAGGCTTTTTTTTGGGAATATACTGAAGGCATCACTAACATGAAATTGTACAGTGACTAAACGATGTAAACCAAATCCATGCTCAATTTTTATATTTGTGGGCGTGTGTCATTTTTAAGTACTTTCAAGTTCTGATTTAGTCACCATCTAGTAGATAAAGATAAGGTTCTTTTGTCCATAACTTGCATTCTTGTTTGTATGCAGCTAATTGTCTGTCTATCTTCCCAACTAAAAACTACAACTCAAGCTACACTAAAATAAATTAATATATTTATAAAATAAACAATTATGTATATACACCTGTGTGTGTGTGTGTGTGTGTGTGTGTGTGTGTGTGTGTGTGTGTGTGTGTGTGTTTGTGTGTGTAAACTCCAGAAGAGGCAGGGTGTTGGCCTCTTTTAGGTCCATCGCACAAGCCCTTCACCCCTTTGCCCTAATCTTTATGCAATCTGAAAGTGTGGTCTTATGTTTCCTGTCACAGAACACTTGAGGACATCAGCTTCCCCTATTTTTTGGGAGGGGCAACCTTTGTGGTTTCTGTGAGAAGGATCATGGAAATGAGCAAGAAAGTCAACTTTTATAAGTGTTTTGTTGTGTTTAAGAGGTAATTTTTCTGGTGACAGTTTGTTGTGGCAGTATGTTATTTTTTGATATCAAGAAAGCTGCAGGAGGTTCTCACCTCCCCATACATATGCTCAACACAGAGTCACAACATTTTTCACACAGGCAGAACCCTTAGTGGTCTAATAAATCTGACAACAGGTTAATGAATTATCATGATGATTATTATTATTTATTTGATTATATTGGTTTAATTTATATTTGCCATTGGAGAACTGCAGAAAGACCATATCACATCCATGCATTACATCCAAGAGTCTTTCACCTGATTGTTTTTGTGTGAGCTGACAATAGAAGTATGAATTGACAAAAGTACAAATTTATCAAGATTGTTACATTTTTATGCATGCTCAGACTGCCACAGTCATAAATAATAAAAAGATTTGATGCCACTTTTTTGAGGACGCAGTACACTGCAGCATACAGTACTCCACTGCACTGTAAACTGTAATACTTCTAATGATAACTTATAGGGAAAACACAGCCTTGACTGAATCTATTGTTTTCAGTGTGAGTTAGTCATTTCTGGCCAAGGCCACAATTACCATAAATGATCTCACCCTCCCTTCTGATGCTAATAAGCTCTCATCATTGAGTGTTCTCTGCCTCAACTATGGGGCTAGCTACTGCTGGCTGCTGCTATGACGCACTGAATATTCCCACCTAAACTTTTTTTTTATTAGATGGATTGCTTATGTAACTCTATTGTGTAATGCATCATGATTATACATTTCACACCCCACCGCCTCTGTTGTAGAGAAGAAGTGGTCAAAATTGCGGAACAGTTGTAAACACCTCTTTCTCAAAATTACTGGTACTGGGTGGACCCGATTTCATCTCTCCCTCCCTTCCTGTCTTCTAACTTCTCTCTCTCTCTCACTTCTTTTTTCTCCCCTTTTTTCTTTTCTACCCAGTCTTTCTCACACACCCCTATCTGTTTTCTCAGTTTCTCACACTCTCTCTTGGTTGTGACAGAACATCTGTGACGTGTGAGTAGTTTTACTGTTATTATAGCTAATGGCTTATTGTGCAGCCATATATTAAAGGCTACAGCACATTTACAAACAGTAATTATGCAGATTACATACTGAAATACAGGATGTATATAGTCTAGAGAGCAATATCATTAGCTTCACCATGTATTATGATCTATGTTTAAAAACTGGCAATGTTATGTAACCACAGCCTCAATGAGAACTAGTAAACAAAATTTTCTTGTTGAGGGATCATTGCAACCATTCTATTGTTCATGTTCTTATAGAAATAGACATGTGAGCTCACTCACTTCTCCCTGAAATCACCAGATGAAATGCTACAGCTGACCGCTGGCTTCTGAGACGTTGCTATGGATCTGGATGCAATTCTTCTGGTTCCAGTCCACCTCAGTCTGTGTCACTCATGTTTGAACAGTATAACTGAAAGAGAGCTCGACTAGATTCTGGTCTGATATATTTCTGTTTATAACAAGCAGTGCAGTGAATGTAGAGTCTCTAAGGATTTGGTGTTTAAGTAATATGTCTCTCTCTCTCTCTCTCTCTCTCTCTCTCTCGTTCTCTCCCTCTTTCTCTCTCTCTGTCTTTCCTCAGCATCCAGTGAACTTGAACTGGAGATGAAGCATGCAGCCCACTTCCTATCGTCATGGTAACAGCATGTGAATGCATTGGGCCATATTGGTAAGCTAGCAAGAGAACGAGAGAGCAGAAGTGAGAAAGAGAGAGCGAGAGAGAGAGAAAGGGAGAGAGAGCAAGCAATTGGGAACTGCATCAGAAAACAGAACAGTCTCCAGATCCTTCTGAAAAGGTAGGTAATGGGGGGGATGGTTGCTGTTAGAATGTGGATTTTGTTCTGGCTAATTTCCAAATACAAGGAGAAATTGATTGCACTGTAAAATCAGGTAATGGCATTCCTGCCCTTCGTATCACATCTGCGTCTGTGTTGTTTACCTAGGCCAGGTGACCCTGACATTGCCCATACAACTTGTGGCTTCTCTTTTCTTGGGTTGATCTTCACACATGGTAATGTAATGATTACCACTCTCTGTGTGTTTTGGTATCACGCAGTTACTGCATTTCATTATTCCTTTCATTAGGAATGCATGTTTATTCTGATATGAGATCGGTGAGTGATTTGTTTCGCAGCTACAGGCAAGACTGAAATGCTTCGGCAAAGATTTATATTTTCTTGCTGTATCCTGGCAACACCGTACATTTCATTGGATGCACATGTAAACACTCGTGTGGCAAATTGTGTGAGCTTGACCAGTGTTCCATCAGTTATGTTATTATATCTTTCACACATTCTGACACAGAAAGACACAGCTTTTAATTTTTTACCCACCTGCATAACAACATTTCACAGCCTTTGCTGGTAAGAAAAAAAGCAACACGCATGAAGAGACATTGATCTGCATCAGTTTGATAAATTCAAATGTTTTTGGTGAAATCGCACAGAATGCTTGATGCTTTTGGAAAAATTCATTTAGTGGTAGGTGTCTCCAACAAGGGCTCCAACTACGTCTAATACTATAGATCATTTCTTAAAACCCAGACTTGTTACATCATAAGCCTTATTATAAAGTAACTGCACTGACTACAGTGTAAACTGTCTGAGGTTTTATTAAGTTACAGTAGTGAGATTATTTTTCGTGTTTTTTAGACACTGTCATTATGAAATAAAAAAAACTAAATAACAATACAATGTAATAAGTAATGAAAATATTATGAGAGTAATCATCTCAAAACATTTCAAACAAACATTGAATGAGTACATACACTATTGTCACGTCAGTGTTTGTGTGGGAAAAGGGGAAAAGACACAAGGTTAAACCAAAATCAGGTGATTTTAATAAACGTAAACAAAGGCAGTACAAAACTAAACACAAACAAACGTAGACTTAAACCGACAGGACCCGTGCTCCAATATAAACAGGGAAACTCAGGATTGTGCAGCTCGCAGGCAAAACAGACGGGAACAGAAGACTGCTGCACGCAGGCAGACTGAAATACA
This sequence comes from Clupeocharax schoutedeni, assembly GCA_037974565.1. Taxonomy (NCBI): domain Eukaryota; kingdom Metazoa; phylum Chordata; class Actinopteri; order Characiformes; family Alestidae; genus Clupeocharax; species Clupeocharax schoutedeni. Next base: position 719,754 of record JBBPDH010000022.1, read on the forward strand.
GGTCGACTGCCGAAACCAGACGCGGCTTGAAGCAGGCTGGTTTAACAAAGTGTACTTTTAGATGTGGGGAGCACGGGTCTGCGGAACAAAAGGAGAAAAAAACAACATTAGACACAAACAATCGAAAAAGGGGAGCATACAAACACCATGAGGAGAAAATACAGGCATACTAGATTCGGGAGTGGACAGGGTATTTAAAGTGGACGGGAAAGGGAGCAGGTGTGCGTGGCGATGGGGAAACGAGACACAGGTGCATTTAATGAGAGAGATACACGAGAGGGAAGGGCTAATACTCAGGAGAAATGGGGCGGTGTCTGGATGGGGCAGGCGAGGCGGCTGTGACAACTACATTTAATGTTTACATTTTGTATGTGACTAATATTGTTAGGGAAGTTGCCTACAGGTAGATTCAAAGCTTGTGATGAGCTCTTGTAATTACATACTCCATCAACTGTTGTTTATTTGTGACAGAGCTATGGTTGATGTAGTATATGCACAGCAGATGAGTAAGAGAGGGTAGGCAAGAACAGGAAATTTAAATTAAATGATCAGAAAATTAAATGATCATGAATCTTTAAAATTGCAATGACAAGCTAGGTTTTTAGAAATGTAAAAATTATTAGGTTACTGTGTTTCATAACCTACTCAACATTACTCATGACCAAACTATCTTGACCAAACTCTCTAACCCTACTCAGGATTAATATCAACTATTAACCGTTGCTTCTAGCTCTGTAAGCACATATTGTATAGCTGCTGTAGACACTCCTTTTAGGTCCGCTCTTGCTGTGTATGTATGAACAGGTAAATGTTGCCATGGTGAACACCCACTCATGTGCCAAACAAAGCTTCAGAGCTAATATTCTCTCTGTGACCCCCACCCCCCTTTTCTCTCTCTCTATCTCTCTCTCTCTTTCCTTTTTGTTTCTTAAAACAATCAAAAGTGATCTCATTCCTTGTTACTTCAAGCAATGAGTTACATAAAGTCCTAAATAGAACTAATTAAATATTTTCCTTGTTTGTGTTACTTCATGCTTTGATGAATTGAGCCATTCTCTCCATGGCTGCAGGTTGTGTATTTCACAATGCAGGAAAGAACCATTCCAAGGAATTGATGGAGTCCTTTTGCAGACAATAAAAAAAAAGTTTTGAACCCGATCCCCCAGAATAGCTTGATCTCCTTGAGAAACATGGAGCACACAGCCCTGTTTTGCCCATCCCAAGCCTGGACAGGCCCAAATGTCTCAACCTTTTCATCTGAGTGGGATGACTCCTTGAACTCCTACCTTTTGGCACCTGACGTGATCAAGCCCCCTCCACAATTCCAAGATCCGGAAGAACCATGCCAGTCCCCATCATCCAGTTCCTGTGTCATTAGAAGGAGGGATAAAGAACGCAGGGGGAGACCTGCCAGTGCTATAGAGCCCCACAGACGATCATTGTCCCTTTCTACTGCCATCAGCTCCAACCCAGCTGTTACTCGACGAAGATGTGAAAGCTATGCCCTGTCGTATCCTAGCAGCAGCTCAGAAGACAGTGGCAGTGACAGCACCTATGTCAGGAAAGGAGATCAACTCCCTGATGCAGTTCCTCAGTCCAGGGCTCGCAGTATTGTTCTGAGAAAGGCCAAAAGGAAACCAGCCCCACCTATACGGACAGTGTCATTACACAGGCTTACAGATCTGAAGCCTTCAGAGTGCAGAACACAGAGCCTCTACATCCCCAGCGACAGCCAGAATGTCATTCTCCTCCCAGACCTTATTCCAGTATTCAAGGAAGATGCTGGTAACTCTGAGCAGCTCACTCTTGCTGCTGAAGGCCCAGGAAAGGTTCCAGTCAGTCAGCCTCTCTCCAGCCACAGGCCACTAAAAGAGCTAAGGTCCAGTGAACCATGCAAGTCTAGCTCAGGCCCCTATGGGGGGACACCCATAAACGAAGTATCAAAGATCCCTTACAACTCTGACTGTAATAACTCACCTTCTTCATCTCACTCCTCTCCATCTCAACCTTCTATGTCTTCCCCTACCAAACCACCTGGGTCAGCCTCCCCTTCCAGTGGCTATTCAAGCCAGTGTGAGACACCTACTCAGCCAGTCTCAGGTGTAACGGGACCCACACCACTTGGCTGCCGGATGCGTCCCAAAACGTCCTGTTCTGTTCCTGGACAACGGTCAAGCAACAGCAGGACAAGACTATCCCTACAGTTGCCTGAAATGCAAGAAACTAGACCTGTTCCTAATTCAGAACCCCCCCTCTCCCATCCAAAAGCAAATCGCCGCTATTCAGACACTTCTGCCACCACAAAACCCAAGCAAAAACTTAGCAACAGTATGCTGATAATGCCAGTGGTGACACAGGAAGACCTTAACAAAGTGCGCTTGCGTTCAGTCAGTAACTCAGACCTGGACAACACAGCTGCAAACGTGATAGAGGAGGAAAGTGAAAGGGATGGAAGTTCTGCAACTGCTCAACAAAGTCCTAAGGCTAAGCCCCCTGTAGCACCCAAGCCACCTGTGTGCAAATGGCCACCGAATGTGGCAAAGTCCAGTTTTGTCACATCTTCTAGTGCAAATCCTCCGCCATCCTCTAACAGTTATGGTCAGGATCATATTTATTCAACAGTTAATAAAGTTAAATCAAATCCTATTTTTTCACCATCATCTAACCCTGGTCTTGACCATGAACATCACCAAGTGCAGCAGCAGCATGAGTTTCAGTCTGGACAGAATGTAAAGGAAGCTAGCCGTCCAGAGACCCAGTGCAGTTCTGGAGCCCCATATATGCTACCCTTCAGTGCTGCCAGCCACACCAAATCAAGAGAACCACAAAAGAAGAGAAAAGCACCAGGTCCTCCATTTGCAAAGAGACCTGACATGGTCTACTTACCTACTGATACATCTGTAATGGACAATTTGGATGAGCATGTTCAATTGCCCTCCAGTTATTTACAGCCTGGAAGTTCTCAAAAGGCATACCATGTCACAGTGTATGGATTAATTCCCACATATCCACATACTACTGAAAGAGAACCAAATGCATCACATGCACCTGGTAAGAGCTTTTAATGAGATTATTATACTCTAATGGGATTATTGAAGAATGAATGTTGTTTTTAATATTAATTTAAGAAATATTAGAGTTCAAATATAAATAACGTATTTTTTATTTCTCTTCACTAGAGCACAGATTATGCCATAGAGTTACAGTGGAGGGGCAAGTGCCAGATGATAGTGCTTTGCAGTTGGGAAGTGAGGAAGATGAGGTTTTTCTTCACAAGTCCACATCTCATACAACAGAGGACTTGTTCACCATTATTTACAGGTATGTTAGTCAGTTATTAACATGTCTTCTATAAGATTTACCCTTATATGGCTCTTGTCTTGTTTGATTCATTTATCTATTTTTGTAACTTTAATTTTGGCAGGTCTAAGAGGAAAGTCTTGGGTCGCAAAGATTCCTTTGACAACAAACAGGGTGACCTAGGCACTAATACAATTGGTGGCGTTTCCAAGACTAGTTCCCAGAATGACAACTTCATGGCTCTCCTGAGAAGAACAAGAAGTGCCAAAGCCAGCTCCGGAAGTCGAATCTCCGCCACAGAGCTTCTGAGGAGCTCAAAGCCTACAGCTGCTGGAGCTTCAGAGCTGACTAATTACAAAAACCACTACATGATGCAATCTCATGGTCCTTGAACCCATATCTTTGGGTCTGTTCTTATTAATGTTGTCTTGGCTGAAAATTACATTGCCACAGTTTTGCCTACTTAAGCTTGTGAACAATCAGCTTGTAAATATCTTTGCACTTCACATATATAATACTATGACAATTCAGATTTTGTTTGAACTTTGAATTTATTCTTTCAGAAATGTAAACTCAGTAAATGAAGATTTATATTCTGCAAATTGCAGAAAAACACTTACTGTGTAATATAAATAGAGAAAAAGTATCTAAATGTTAGTTCAATTGTTTGTTAAATCAAATGGTCTTGTTCTGAGCTTCCATCCTCTGGCCTGCTTTGAGTGAGACTAACATTTTGTCAGACAGCATGAAATGCTGCATAAAAATGACTGTATCCAGCACATACCACTGTAGATTTGCACATGTTTACAGTATTTTCTTTCTACCAATATGTGGCCCAGTGCATGTAACATGGCAAATTAAGTATCACAATTAATTGGGTGTAATACTGATAAAATAGTTTTAGCTTTTGTTAATCTGTTAAAATACATTATCAAGACACAGCATATAGCTCACTGCCAACATTGCCTGGTCATTGGGATACGGATGATATCTGAGGAAGAGCTTGCACAAACACTGGGAGGGAATTAATATAATCTTCTGGTTGCTCAGACTAAATCTGTAGTGCCATCATTCCCCTGATGCAGCTCGACTGAATGGATTACATGCGTCACAACTTGTAAAAGCACTTTATTGTGCTTTTTTGTTTATTGTGCATTTTTTCTTTTTACATTTAAGAGCTTAGTATTGTAGGGTATTTTTGTTTTTGGAATATCTTTAATGGGCATCTATGATTGTGTGAAAATGTGGAGCATAGCTGCATTGTGGAAGGACTACATTGTTCTTCCATAATCTCGTATGGCATGGTAAGTGCACCTAAAAACAAAATAATGTATCTGAAATTATATTAATAGACATAATAAGTGGTAGTATCATAAGAAGCAGTAGTATATTTGAGCAGTCTATACTTTTTATGTTTCACAGAGAAACTATAAGCTACGAAGAGACTCAAACAATATAAAAAGATAATTATATAAATAAATGAATGTAAATTAGAAATACCTGTGTACAAATGATGTGATGCATAAGCTGCTTATTTTTACTTACACACATTTGGCTCCTAGTTATTGTTATTGTTCAAAACTTGCTCTATTAAATACTTTCATTTTTTCAAATCAAGAGGAATAGCTTCTGTTTTGTAGGCATATAGAATACTACTTCTTGTGTTGTAATGTGATGTGTTTTCATTTTCAGATAACTTCACAAAGTAATTTCCTTCCAAAAGTGTAAAATTAAATTGTAATTTTTTCATTCCATTTAGTATTTAAGAGTACTTATTGAGAAAATAGAAGGTTACACTATCTGCATTTATCCACAATATGTGTGGATATGCATGACAGTGTAAATCGCATAAGCTAGCTGAAATCTAGAACAGGTGATTCATGGATTTAAGATGATGGATTGGCTGCAGCTTTGGAAATGAAGGTGACTGGTTGAAATGATAAAATAGCTTGTAATTCTGCACAAACTAACTCAAGTTCCTGAGATTAAAAAGAGGACCTGCAATAAAATGTGTTAATTTATAGGCATAATTTTCCTTTTGGTTTGATGAGATTACCAATCTGAAAGGACTGCTTTGTTCAAGACATATAAACAGTGAGTTGTATTGACTCTGTTTTACAGGATCTAAGAGCTATGGGGAAAATACACTTTGCAGAATAGTGTGTCAGGCTTCTGGCCCTGGGTAATGGGAGTCTGTGCTACAGCTCATTTAAAAAATCTTCCATCACCCACTGAACTTGTGGCTGGCCTACGGTATGCCAATCCCTACAGGGAAGGAACATAAATTCCCCTACCCACCGCATGGAGCCTGGCTCCTCTTGTTCTTACTTGCAAACCTTAGCATCCCTTATATGGTTCAGGCTGTCATATTCAGGGTTGGAGTGTTGGGGCCATGGTCTTGTGACCCTATGTTTGCCAAGGCAATGCCTGGAGTTGCAGCTCAACTAGCTGTGAAGCAGATCAACAGGAATCAGTCAATGTCTGTAGGTATAACCTTTGATTATGTCATCCTGGAAGAAGACTGCAAAACCTCTATGGCCCTTAAAAGCTTTATGGGTTACTCCACACTAGCTTCAGCTTTCTTAGGACCTATGAACCCTGGATACTGTGAGGCAGCTTCTCTAATTACCAAGAACTGGAACAAGGCACTGTTCTCCTGGTCCTGCGTGAATCAAGAGCTGGAGAGCTCATGGCGACACCCGACATTTGTCCGCACATTGCCCTCACCCATCTGGGCGCTGCATATGTTGGCAAATCATTTCCGCTGGGCAAATATAGCCATTGTGTCCTCAGCTGAAGATGTGTGGATGGATACATCCTACAAGGTTGCGGATGCCTTGAGAAGCCATGGTTTTCCTGTGAGGGTGGTTCTTTCCACTAGCAGTGACCCTGTCAGTATACGCCACTCTCTTAGTAAGATCAAGAAGATGAAGGAGCTTCGCAGTAAGTAACAACTAACTCTTCCAAACACTCTTCAAAGTCAATGTAACCATTTAGCTAAATAATCAAGAAATTGCAAAAATGCAACAGACAATTGGACATGTAAATATTTAGATTACATTTATTTAGCTTATTTTGTTTACAAGATTAAATAAATGTATTTATTAAACATAAGTCTAATTGCTCTATTCAACTGAAAACAGCTTAATATGCTCAAGTTCACACCGTAAGCTCTAAACTTCTTTGGCTTTACTCCTCTCAGTGGTGATCCTATGCATGCATTCTGCCTTGATTGGTGGGGTAACCCAAAAGCTTCTGCTGGAGACAGCTCTGGACATGCATTTGACAGATGGTTCGGTGGTCTTTGTCACCTATGATACATTGCTCTACAGCCTACCATACAGGCAGGTGACCCATCCCACATTACACCGCAATATCAAGCTAATGGTGGCCTATGATGCAGTGTTAACAATTACCATGGATTCAGAGGAAAATTCATTCTACAAGGCCTACCAGGATGCTGTCACTTCCAAAGACTTGCCTGCAGGCATCCAGCCTCATGAGGTATATCATAGATGACAGAGCACATTTATATTTATAGTACACTTTTATTAGTATACTTACTTGTCAATGTTACCTCTCGTAGGTCTCTCCTCTATTTGGCACCATCTACACTTCTATCATCTTTATGGGTAATACTCTGCAGAACATCCGCAAATCTGTAAATTGGGTCTCGGGTGCAAATCTAGCACGCCACACTAGGAACATGGCATTTCAAGGTTTCAGACAAAGGATTCGCACTAATAACTCTGGAGGAAACATATTGAACTATGTAGTCCTTGACACAAATGGCCATTCCTGGGAGTTGCAGCCAACTTATAGCTTGGATGCAGAGGCTAATGTGGTTCAGTATCTGGGAAGACCTATCCACTTCCCTGGCGGCGTACAGCCCAAAGCTGACTCCAGCTGTTGGTTCACTCATGGAGGGCCGCTTTGCACAAGAGGTAGGTATAAATGAGGAGAAGAACATCTGTGTGCTGGGGAGTTTGCTAAGAATAGTAAATAAAAACCATGTGCCCTGTGTGTGTGTGTGTGTGTGTGTGTGTGTGTGTTTGTGTATACAGTGTATACTGTTGTTATTGGTCTAGATTTTCACATTTTGTAAAAAGAAAAAAAAAGTACTGATGGAATTTTTTTCCAGAAATTAATAGTATATTCAATGTTTTCACATAGCTCTTGTACTCCTCTAACATAACTGGTCTGTTTTGTGTTCCTTTTCTTCTTGGGCCAGGGTTGGATCCTTTCTTCTTGTTTGAGGTGTTTATGTCAACATCACTAATAATTGCTCTTGCAACTGGTCTTGGATATTGTATACGGTATGTTTACTGTTAGGATGCCATCAAGAATATATACATATGCTGGCTAATGTTTTACTTAATTTTACTGTCTGAATGAGAACAAACTCTTCAAAGTATTACACTGCAATACACCTACCTTTTCAGTAATTAATGCATTGCCCTGTACTGGTTGACATCCTATTTTTGTCCAATATAATTTTTTTCTCATCCCTGATCAATTCAGACATCGCATCAGTAAGATTAGAATGGTTAAAGGTCCCAATAAGATTCTTCTCACAATGAATGATGTGACCTTCATCAACCCCTCCCTCAGTCACAAGGTACATAAATGTTCCTTTATGATTTAAATAACTGTGATGAACACTTTGTCTTTTTAGCATTTTGGATGTAGTATTGACGGAGTAGCTACAGTACATAGACAAAAGTTTTGATACACAGCAGTATTTCAGGCCCCTTATTTCCAAGGATGCTTAATGCTTTAGTATACCAAGACCTTTTGGACAATGCCATGCTTCTAACTTTGTGGACACAGTTTGAGGTAGAACCTTTTTTATTCCAGCATGACTGTGTCCCAGTGCACAAAGCGAGCTCCATAAAGACATGCCTGGAGGAGTTCAGTGTGGAAGAACTTAATCCTCCAATGCAGCGCCCTGACCTTAAAAAAACGGTGACTAGTACAGCATAATTGGTAGCACTGCTGTCCCAAGCATGCAGTGCTGGACTGGTAAAAAAGAATCAGGCCAGGCATCTTAGGCAGAGACTGGCCCACCAGGCTGTCGTTATTCCAAGGCCCAAATTTAGGGTTAGCAGACACCTGAACTTAATGAGCTTCCACTGCTCAGCACCGCACCCAAACATAAACAACCCGCACAAGGATCAGGGGGTGTGGCGGACGATGCCCGGACCTCACAGTCACCAGTATTCAAAGACGGGAGGTTTGACCAATTCGAGAACATTATTTATTTCTGTTTGCTGCTAATTGGCTGCTGCCCTGTGATGCACCTTGGGCAGCTGCAGTCCAGAATTTTCCTGTGGGGCATCTCAAGCCCAGTATTTCTTTTACAGTTAACTAAATTAATTTATTACTGTTTTTACATGGTAATACCAAAGCAATTACTGTATTTATACTGCTTATACAAAATTGAATTGGCGCATACCAAAGGAAACGTGCATGCATGAATGATAGTACTGTCTATAAAGGGGTGACATTGGTCATTTACATTCTTGCATTTTACCATTACATTTTATTTAAGGATAATGTACTGAATGAGTATAAAATGAAATTAAAATGTTTTGGGATCATATTTATGGGCATGCTAAGGGTTTACACTATAAAAATAACAATTTTTTTTGCCTTAACACATATTCACTTTATTTTCTATACTCAGGCGCTCTTGGAACATAACCTACACAACAAGCAAGGGGTTTACTGTACTTCATTATTCACATGTGTAACATGATTTGAGTATCTCTTTTCAGAAGACTGAGGCATGTCCAAAATTATAAATTTTTTGTTTAATTTCATTTATGTCAATTTTCCTCAGTCTAGTGTGTGAAGATGCATTTAATTTACATTCTGTTTGTTGTGATGTAATATCTGTAAAAAATAATGATGATCAGCTCAAACAATTGCAGTGAGGCAATTATGTAATTATGCCTGAAAGCCATGTGGTGATCAAAACTGTGTACAGTCATGACTCTTAATTGATGTGGTTTAGAAGGTGAGTCTTGAGGACAGTAAAGCTGAACTGGAGAGACACTTGTCAGACATGGACAGTGGAATGAATTCACCCCTCAGTGATTCCAGTGCTACAGAGCCCACCTATGAAAACTCTAATGTGGCCATATTTGAGGTGTGTTGGGCTCAACTCACATGCTTTAGTCCTGTTTGAATTTTGTCAGCAAGGAAAATACATTTCTGTTTTTTTTTGTTAATGCTTTACTCAGGGTGACTGGGTTTGGTTAAAGAGGCTGCCAAACGGAAACTTTGGCTCTATCAATCCAAAGACCAGTGATGTTTTTGAACTGGTAGGTTTTTTTTAACTAATGTCTTTCATAATGTATCTGCATATGTCTTCCAGTTTATATTGTGCTGACAATTTTTTTTTCACAGATGAGGGACATCCGTCATGAGAACCTGAACCCATTTCTGGGGTTCTTCCATGACTGTGGTGTCTTTGCCATAGTGAATGAGTTTTGCTCTCGTGGAAGTCTGGAGGACTTGCTTCGGCATGAAGATGTTAAACTGGACTGGATGTTTAAATCTTCCTTGTTACTGGACCTTATTAAGGTATACCTAAGCTGTGGGTAGAATGATTATTGTGTCTTTAGGAAAATGTGCCAAATTGGGTTCTTTGAACAATGCAAATTTAGTTCCCTCAAGAACCAAAGAACCAAATAATAACTACAATGCATGAATGTGAAAAATTATAGTTATAATTAAAGTTATAAATAGCCTTCACATCATGTAAAGATTTTGGGGTGTTGGTCACAATTTACAGTTAGACTACATTTAATACCCTTTTCATAATGCAGAAATCTATTTTTGCCCTTGCCTTAATTGGCACTTTTAGGGCATGAAATATCTGCATCACAGGGGTGTGTGTCACGGACGACTCAAGTCCCGTAACTGTGTGGTGGATGGGCGCTTTGTATTGAAGGTAACTGACTATGGTTACAATGAAGTTCTACAGGCCCAAAGGTTCCCTTACACAGAACCCAGACCAGAAGGTAAGTTAATGTTTAATATTTTTTATTTTGTTTTGTTTTCATGATCACTTGACCAAAATAGAACCTCCAAAATAACTTGAACTGATTTAACACCAGTTTGATGTAGCTGCTGGAGCTCATCTTAAGACACAAGAAGAGCTTTGATTTTAGTCTATACCTGCCCTCATAGAAGGAAAGTTTTGTGTGACGGGCAAGTAAATAGCACTTGTTGACCCTTTGTTTCCTAACACAATTAACTTTAACATTTAGAATTTTTAGGGCTGACCCAAATAAATCAAATATACCTATTAATATTTAAATAGTTTAAATTTACCCTCTTTGGATCACAAGTGTTATACCACATGCTTCCTAAAGGCATATTAATTAATTATTTATATGAAGCATTTGATCACTTAAAGCACATGAGGAAAAGAAAATAGATTGCAACCAGGTGACTTTAGCTGAAGGCTTTATCCAGCCATGGCCACATTTTCTCAGAAGGAGTGAATCAAGATCAGTTAAATAAAAGAAATGTCTGGACTTTTATTTACAAAACACAAAGAAGGCACGAGGGCCAAACTGCATAGAAAACCAAGAACTTGAAGACACACAGCACAAAAGACAGATAGATGATGGCAAACCAACAAAAGTGTATGACATAAGGCAAACCAAATACACAAATGACTTGAACCAGTAAGGACACACAATCACTTCAACAGAAACTCCGACAGCTAAAACAAAAGACACTAAACCAAAACTCAGACCCAATGTCAACATAAAAGTTTTTCAGGGCAGGGCGACCTCTAGCAGCCACTGACTTGAGACGTCACAAAGACTTATTTGCATTGCTCCCCTACCCAAGGCAACCCAGCTAAACTAACCATGAAAATATGTCACTAGAGATTTTGAGACATTAATATTTTGAACTTCAGTATCAGCACTGCTCTCTAGGTAAAATTCCCTCAGACTTGATGAGTTATCAAAAATAGGAATATTAGGCTATATTAAACATATTGCAAATAGAAGTATAGGAAGTAAACATATAGGAAACCAGTATCCTGTGTTGGATTTTTTTTTTTTTTTGGTGCCTAAAATGCTTTTCAGACTAGTCCTACATATTTTAATCATTTGACGATGATTATTGACAAAGGGTTATAACACAAAGCCAAAACAACTGAAATGTGGCCATACCTCAGAAAAAGAAGAAAAACAAGGCCCATGTACCAGGCTTTCACAGAGCCCAAAAAAACCCAGAACCAGAAGAAATCTCTTTCACGGCAGCCCTTCACAGAATAAAAAAGTAAAAGAACTGAACTGGCACTGAATCCAATTCACAATACTCACCAAGTAGTCAAATGTTCACCATTTTCCAAAAGGCTGCATTAGAAACCTTGCAGCTTACAAGTATTTGAACAGAAGACTACCTACTGGTCCTGAGCCACCCAAGACTGAGTTGCAAGGATGAACAAAACAATGTAACGGTGACCTGCAGAAACCAAGTTTAGGACTTCTCTTGACTGTACCACAATGCTTGCTGGACAGAAGCCACTGGCAGCAAGAAACAGATTATAAAGTCACCTGCAGGCCATGTATGATGAAATATCATATATATTTAAAATAGACTCTTATAGAAAAACCTAGGAACTGTTCATCTTTCACATGTTAACCTGAAGTTAGAATGAACCTGAAGTTGCAAGTTGCAACATGTCTCTTACCTGTGTGTGGGTGGGTGTGTGTGTGTGTGTGTGTGTGTGTGTGTGTTTGTGTGTGTTTGTGTGTTTGTGTACATCTGTCTGTCTACAGATCTGCTATGGACTGCTCCAGAGCTCTTACGTACTTCTCATCCTGGTCAGTGTGGTACTCATGAAGGTGATGTGTACAGCTTCTCCATCATCATGCAGGAGGTGGTGCTGAGAGGACCCCCATTCTTCATGCTCCAAATGCCTGCTGAAGGTGAGCCCCTAACTCAGTGGGAAGAAACCTTCTGCTAGTTAACATGGGGTTCTAAAAAAGCAAAGTGAAACTGCACGTAGAGTCTTATACTGTTTAAAATGGAATAAAACCACAGGCATGGGAGAGCAGGTGAACCATGAGTTTTAGTCTGAGAATGCTCCAAGCAGAGTTGAGATTCACACCAAACAAACCCATCGTTCTCACTCGCACACATGGGTATAAAATGTGGTTAGCTCTGAGGAGTGAGAGAACTCACAGTACCGGTACTGAGTTAGGACTTGGCACACATTGGACTGAAGCATAAAACTTCAATGTCTGTGCAAGTGACTACCAACTGCTTCCTCCTTTTATACCTGGCCTGCAGTCATTTCCGGTGCCCTTTGACTGCATGCGACCTGGTGTGCATGACACCTATTAGGATGAAAGTGGTCAAAAGGTGGTAAATGGGACACATCACAGTCTTTGCCATCCAGGTTTTAGACATTTTTATGCACTTTTGTAGCACATCACAAATTCAAGGTTTTTCACTAATCGCATGTGTTTTTGGAATGCAACCCCTGCAAATGTTGGGGGTTTACTGTACCTTAAAACCCATTTTTAGATGTCTAACAATAAATAACATTATTATAATAATAAATCTGTAATAATAAGTTATTCACCTCCAGGGTTAATTTTAGCATTAGCGATAGTGTTAGTTCATCTAAAGGGGTATCATACATGTAAACATGGATCCAGGGTTCTTAGTTTTTGCTTCAAATTGAGTTATTTTATCAGTTGTCAAGCATGTATGACACTGCACTGAACATGAAAAGGGCATTTTAAAAGTATTCTTTTTTTTATATTGCATTACTGATCTTTTTAGTCCGTAACCTAGTACGAATGCTACTTTTTGGGCCAAGCTGAAATTTTAAAAGATATAGCAACAGTCAAAAGGGAAGAGCATTTTATAAATGGTCGATCAGAAGAGATTCTGCATAGTTGTAACTGCCCCTAATTAGCCTCCTTATATTACAAGTTGTCTTTAATTAATAGTAGAACCAAATTAGTTATCAGTGGGAAGATCTGTTGTCAGTTCACAGATTATGATTGGTGCAAATGTGTCTGAATCATTAAATACTTGAGCTGAATATGGCTCTCATGGCATGTTTTGTTACTGATCCACAGAAATCATTCAGAGGATTAAGAAGCCTCCTCCACTGTGCAGGCCTGTGGTCTCTCCTGACTATGCTCCTATGGAGTGCATTCAGCTCATCAAACAGTGCTGGAATGAGCAGGCTGATCGAAGACCCAGCTTTGATGAAATCTTTGAACAGGTAGTGCTCTCATTATGGGCTAAACAGCAGCGTTGCATGAAAACCCTGATGTGTTTCCATTAAACTTCGTCTTCTTGACCCTCTTCATCTTTGGCTTGGGTGTCTATAAGAACACACTGAATTCAATGTTAAAAAGTTGTCAATCTGCCAAGTAACTGGAAGTATGTAAACTTGTCCACTGGGGGTGTTTAATGAAAACAAAAATGTGTTTTGGCTTGAAACTGTTGATCTGTTTGCCTTAAAAATTACTGATTTAATGTGATAGATATAATGTTGGAAGTCCAAAGACAAAGACATGAGAGCTTCATGTCATGTCAGGCAACAAAATTTGCTTAATCATCACCAAAACATGGGGAAGATGATCTTCAGTCAAAGCCTCACTAATGCTGTCAGATGGATTTTTTATTTACCAAACCATCACCATCAACTGAAAATGCCGCCAAGGTTTCCTAATACAAAGTGAGGGTGAGGGTAATGTGATCAAATCAAATGGCGACTGTCCTGCTTGGCCTCTCATTGCTGCTCTCAACTATATTTATCTTAATGTTACTGTTCTAAATTTTTCCTAACCGTAGTCAGTCTTAGTTCTACACTGGCTATGAAGCATAAAAGCCACTTATGTAGGTTTAACAAACTCAGATTAACAAAGTTTCCAAAAAGTAAACAAAATATCACTGCAATCCCATTTTCTGAATAGCATTTGATATAAATATTAGATCTTTATAAAAAATTATTTTTAGTGCAGAGGTCTTAGAATCTCTGTATGGTGAAACTGGCTTTCCTTCAGCTTAAATCTTCTTTTTAATCTCAGTTTAGGAACATTAACAAAGGAAGGAAAACAAACATCATAGACTCCATGCTACGAATGTTAGAGCAGTACTCTTCCAACCTTGAGGAGCTCATTCGAGAGAGGACAGAAGAGCTGGAGATTGAAAAGCAGAAGACCGAAAAACTGCTTACACAGATGCTGCCTCCGTGAGTACTGTTTCTATTCTCATTGTTTATATATTGTATACAGTATATTAACAGTAAATATACAGTATACACAAGACCAGAGGAGGTATTTGTACCATAGCTGGATATGAATAATAAAACGTGTAATGTTATTCTATTTAAAAAACGCATGATCATTTTTTCTGGCCAAAGCATTACAAAACACTGATGCATTTTTATGCCTCTCATAAAGAATATTTACACATACTACCAATAAAAATTGCATAGTTTTTTGCCTCATTCAATAAGAGATATTTAAGCATTTCTTTCTCCAGGTCAGTGGCTGAGGCCCTCAAAGTTGGCTGCACTGTGGAGCCAGAGTACTTTGACAACGTGACCCTGTACTTTAGTGACATAGTGGGCTTCACTACCATCTCTGCCAACAGTGAGCCCATTGAAGTGGTAGACCTGCTCAATGACCTGTACACCATATTTGATGCTATAATTGGAAACCATGATGTCTATAAGGTAAAAATAATAACAAAATAATTGAATTATATGCTCAAATGATCTCACGTATGCAGACTCAAGTGGCAAAAGCTTGCTGTCTGAGTCTGCACACTTGAGATCATCTGAGCATGTCACTGAATCATATAAAAAGTACACAGAAATGCTAGTATTATAATTTCAGTATGACACTTGATCCATCCTTTTCATTTTTAATTATGATACAGAAAATATACATTCACTGTTTTAATACGCATTAAAATGTTGTGTATACAGATGAATAGAGGAATGATCATGCATAGTATATTACCTTTTTCTCTGCATAGACAGTAGCTGCATGAGAGCATAATGTGGACTTATAGAAAAACTCATTGGTAATGACCTTTAAACACAGCTCTCAGTAAATTAGCTGGGATCAACAATAGCATGGCAAAATGTATGTAGTCACTGATCCACATAACATCTTAACTTTTAAGGTAATTTCTGCATACCAAAGATACTGGACTTTTCTTATTATTTTTTTCATGACATTCAGGTGGAAACAATAGGAGATGCATATATGGTGGCTTCTGGTGTGCCTGTTCCTAATGGAAACAGACATGCTGCAGAGATAGCCAACATGGCACTGGACATCCTAAGCGCTGTTGGCACCTTTAAGATGAGACACATGCCAGACGTTCCAGTTCGCATTCGCATTGGACTGCACACAGGTCAGTACGCTGTAATGCCTTCGTCCAAATACGCTGATTACACAAATGCTGCCTCCGTGAATTTTGTTCCTATTCTCAATGCCTTCGTCCAACTTTAATTAAACCAGACACGTTTTCTGCTGTAACCAGTTAGTCGGGAAATTACAGAAAATATTACATTTTAGTAATAGTACAGTAATATTGAAACACAGAGATACTTTGTGTTAGAAAAATGAATAAACATAAGCTCGAACACCCCAAGTCAAGTTTTCTAATACATTAATTACATTAACCCATTTAATCCCAATGGTCACAATAGTGACTGTTTTTTTTTCCTTTTATTTTGGAAGCTCTAAAAGTGTTGTTTTGGCTTTGGGCAGCTAATGCAAGTTAAAAAAATTAAAAAGAGGTTGTCTCCCCTAAATTGTATCAATGTCATGTGACTTGTGAATGGAGACATGACCACGCCCCTTTACATCCTGCCTGCACCTCTGGATGGAGATGTCTGCCTCAAACTTGTAAAAGAGGAAGTTCATAAAATACCTTAATTAACAGATATCACTAAAATATTCTGAACACATATTTTCTAAAGGGTCTACTACTAATATTTAACGAGAATTATATTCCTGCATGCATCTCTTCACCATAAGAAGAGTAAATGTAAGCACGGCATCAATTGTGTCCGCTAGCATAATACATAGTCATAATTCTAGTTATACTATAATTTTTTTTTTAAATCTTTTTTTTAAATCTTTTTTTTCTACACATATTAAAACTATCAATGGTCATGCCAGGTGCGTGTTACATGAGATCTTGGTGGGAAGGGTGACCTCCCGTGTGGTGGGTGCCGCCCTGCTGGGGGGCGGGCCTTGGGGTCTTGGATCTTTTCAGTGCATGGATGGCCCTCCACGGTGTGAATGGACGCAAAGGGTCTAGGGGTTCCCTATCCATTCCCTACACATGCACCACATAGTGGGAGTAAATAGGTCAAATAGGTCAAAATAGGTGAAATTTAGACTATGTAGAGTATAAAACCTACATTTTCACTATCATAACCACCAAGAAGTTAAAAAACACATATTGTGTGTTAGGGATGTCTAAGGAGTAAAATGCATGCGCTTATTTTGCAGGGGAAAATTTGGGATTAAATGGGTTAATTACGTTTTTGTTTATAATTCCTGGGGGGTAAATTAAAACATAAAATAAAATACCATTGCACAAACAATAATATGTTTGTTAGGGATAAGATGTGCTCCAAAGGCGTTCAAGAGCACCCATCCAGTTTGGTAAAACTGTGTGATGGGGGAGACAAAGTGTAAAGTCGCACGTGAACACACCACAGTATACGTGTGAACAGCATGAAAACACCCCAAGCGCCTCATCACAGCCCATAGATATATATACTGACTAGATGTCGCCTCTGAGGCTCCTGTCCATAGGAACGATGCGCCAGCGCAGCCGCCATCTTGGGTCGGGGGAAGCCGCGTCTACTATGCATTAGTTAACATTGGCAGAGAACTATCAACCATTAAAATCACCTTAATTTGCTTAATTTTCAACCGATTTTCAA
>JBBPDH010000022.1:1086057-1097266 GCA_037974565.1 Clupeocharax schoutedeni
GTTTTAAACCTCTCGCAGTTCAGCTCTGTCCTTTCTACCATTTCATGCTATTCATTGGACCTGAACTGTTTAAATTTCGATTAAATAAAGCTTGAAACATTGGGGTGTTCTAAAACTTTTGACCAGTAGTGTAAGTTTATGTCAGTTGTCATGAAAGGGATTTGTAGGTGTCATGAAACCTTGCAATAACTGCTCTGACCACTCGGTGGCAGTGTTTGATACAGTAATGTAGTTGAGAATCTATGTACACTGGCTTCACCATAAAACTACCATAAAAAACACTGAGGTATGTGTGTGTGTGTCATCCCTCCAGAGAGGAACCTGAACCCGAAGGCCGCATGTCTGAAGAGACGAGAGGAGGAGAAAGTGTCCTCAGACGGCCCGCCCCTTTCTCTGGGCGGCGCTCACCACGGCATGGGCGACGCCTCCAACCCCATGGGACAAATGTAAAAAGCCACACCCTCCCCTAAATGGTCAGATTTCACTCCACACTAATCTGCTGTTGCTCCCGTGTACCGCTTAGTCCGACCCGAAACACAGCAGACCACTCAACCGTTCGGCGTGTTTTAATTCGAAGGAATCGTTTTCTAAATTTAGTCCCCCCATTCCAAATGTGGTCGATCGGTCTAGGCGTGTCTGAAGCGCTTCAGGAGCTACAGTGCTAATGGAGATCAAGCTCTAGCAAAGTAATGGACCACCACTAAGAGGATGCCCCCCTATAAAACCCACCCAGTCCAGAATACCACTGTTAACCCAAGCACCCAGTTGGATCATGTTGAGGAGCATTCCATTGGATGAGTTTGAGAAGGACACCATTGGCCCATAATTTGCTATCTAAAATTATGTGCCAATGCCCGCCCCCTGCAATCCCACCGCCCCCAATCTGTGTTCTCACCCACATTTAGCCTAAACTGTCTCATAGTCATCATTGCGAAGTCGGTGAGGCCGGCTGGCTACGTTAGCCTTGCAGCTCCAGTGCTAATGTTGAAGAAGAGCTTTAGACAGAGGACATGTCTCAAACCAATCGACTGCATTTGAGTAAGAGGGGAACATATTTGCCCGCGTTCACAAAAGAAGCTTCCATCTGGAGTTCATTGGAAAACCTGCATTAGAGGCAGGGAAATTAGTACAGCTGCCTGACTCGATTGACCTGGAGGCTAATCTGCGGATGGCAATGAAAAGCAGAACAATAGGGACTAATAGGATCGTGCTCACCCCCATTCAGGATTTGGCTCTGGGTACATTTTAACAACAGTTTGGCAGTAAGTGCATTTTGCTGCTGCTGAGTGGCTACAACATGTCCATCCTATATTCATCCTACGACCATGTCATCGCAACATAAATGTTGTTTTAGAGAGTAGCCCGTTCACATACAGAAGAACAACGGTTTAGTTCACATGCCAGCCCCTCTGCTCGAATGCTGCTGGAGTGTTCATAAGGCTTCACAACACCTACATAAGCCTGTTATGACAGCTTAGATTTCTAAGCTCTATTCTGATCAAAGTAATGCAACTCTGAGGTGAAATGCTGCAGCCTTTGGAACAGATGAGGTTGGGCCTTTATGAATTTTATCTCAGGCTTATGTAGGCACCATGAAGCTTGACCTTCAGTAAAGTGCTTTGTGAGTGTGTCACTCCAGTGTGGTTTGAGTTTGTGTGTGTTCACCTTGTCATTCATCTGGTATGTTTCACCACTTTAAAAGAAACGACACTTCAAGGCAATAAAAGACTTGGAGACGCCAACCTTTGGATGCTAGCATGCCGTACCAAAGGTCATGGTGCATGTGCCGTCTATATCTGAGTATTGCATTGCTAATGATTTAACAATGTGACGACACCTAAAGCAAACACAGCTCTCACTCGGAATACTATCTACAGCCTTTCCGATTCATCGCAGACCTAAAAATTCCACTTATACATAGTAAAAATTCAGCTCCGCCCATACAGCCTGATTGGTTGTTTGATTGGTTGTTCCTGTGTTGCTGCATCATTCTGATACAATTGCTTTACATCTGCTGTATGTGCCACCAAGATCACTACCACAGACACATTCCAGGTGGCTCTTGGCTCTGGATATTCTTGGCTAGTGGACTTCTCTCCACTTATCAGTGCCAAATAAACTGCCAACGCATCCTCACTGCTGGGTTGAGAGCGGTGCCGCATGTAAATAATAGCGGTCCTGTGGTCATAAACTGTCCAGTGATGAATGACGTAATAGATTATGCAGTCTGTAACTAATCGTCTATATAGTCACTACAAAAACCCAATCCCTTAATTTTACTCCTTAAAATTACCCTAATTTTATAGAAATTAAGGAAAATTAAAGGAAAAGGTGCACAGATTAAGGCTGATTAAGCGGTAAAACTACTGAATTTTCCTCTTACTTTTTAAAAGTTGCCTCTTTAATAATAGAACCTACTGAATTGATTGCTTATGTTTACGATTAAGGGATTTCACACTCAGGCCTAAAATCTACTTTTAAGGTAAAATTAAGAGATTGATTCACAAATCAATTAAAAGAGGGTTGGTGTATTTTCAGGAATAAATAAAGGCTGGGTTAATCACATTTTAAGTACACTGTGTTTCGTAGTGAGCAGAGTTACAGTTTTCTAATAAAATGACCACCGAAGTGAACTTAGGGTTCAATGTAGGTGTTTCTAATAAACTGGCCACTGTGTACAGTAGGGATTTGTTGCCTTTGAGTTCTTTCTGTTGTGGTCATCACTCCATTACTCGTGTGTGTGTGTGTGTGTGTGTGTGTGTGTGTGTGTGTGGGTGTGTTAAGTCCTGTCTAATCCACACCCTGTACTTCTTTTTCTGTATCTACCAGGTCGAAGCTGCCAGACTTTTTCAAAATGGTGAGCGACCACTACCTTTGACGACGTCGTGTTACGCTCCTGACCGTCCGTAAAACAATCAAACCCGATCAGATCAATCGATGGAGATGATCGACCTTCCATCTGACCAGCCAGCTATTTTAATTTTTTTCTTCTTTGTCGTTGTTGTTTTTTCTTCCCAGCCCGTCATGTTTTCTTGTAAAAGTATATCCTTAAGTGTACATTGAAAAAAAATCAGAAAATAAGAAAACAGACACACGGGACATTGTATTTTTTCCTCCTTCCCGACATTCCCAGTTTCAACAAAGGAACAGTAAATATGTATGAAAATTCTTCTTCTTCTTCTTCTTCTTCTTCTTGTTCTTCTTCCTTTTATTCCTGTTTGGAATGTGCAGAACATTGGGGGAACCTTCAAACATATCATGATGTTGAAAAACAAACAAACAAACAAAAAAGCCAACCTTGGCGGAACTGTTTGGGAACAGCGGGCGGAATTTTTTCATGGCAATCTCTCCACACTGTGGAAAACTCTTTGCGGTTGTGCCTGGCTTTCTTCTCGGGGGGAAACGTCAAAAAGAGAAAGAATAGATATTTACGTTCTAAAAAAAAAGACATAAAAAAGAAGTCGTTTAAGGAGAAAGAGGGAGGGAACAGAAGGTGGATGGGGGGAGATTTTCAGCCACAACACCATGGGATGAGACAATGTAGAGACGACAAAAAAAAGGTTGTAAAAGTCGCAATAATGATTTTATCTTTTTCTTTTTTAAATGTACTTCAAATATTTAAACGTTGTGTGAGAGAGTGAGGGGGCAAAAAGGAAACGCTTTTAAAACCAGCAAATATTCGGATGGGATGGTGGTCTAGACATCGGAAAGCAATTCAGGTTGCATTCACATTCCGATTCTTGACTACATAATGACCACAGTTACCATGGTTACAATATGTACAAAGTCTGAGATTACTGATATGAAATATTATGAAAAAAATATTGAAGGAAAGGTGTAATATATTTATACGCTCATGATTTTTTATGTCAGTATGCCAATTTTTTCAAATCCAATTCCAACCACTAGCTAGGCCACTATTTTGTTGTACTTACGTATGGCTGTGGCATCGTCCTCACAGTGTTTCATGGGTAGCACCAACACTTAGACAGCTGCACCCTTTGATGAGCAAATCAAGACCAGATACACCTAAACATCTTAAAAAAGATGTTTTTAAAAATTAAGGAAATGTAATGTGAATGCAGCCGAAAAGTGAGTACGTACTGTGTCCATGACCATAACTGCTGCGTCGATAGATGATGGTTGGTTGCCCCGTCCTGGACAATCCATCACTTTATATGTTATTTTATTTGTAATTCTTTTTATTTTTCCAATTTTCCTTAATTAATACCCCAAAGTTAGTCGTCACCTGTGTCCCCACCCACTCCCAAAATGTCCCCTACTGTCCCACACCGGCCAGTCACATTCACCCCCCACTCCCACCTCATGAAAAACCACTCCCCCTCCATTCTCCCGAAGATGCAATTTCAACCATGCTACACTTCTACCAACGTGCCTTTTAGAGTTCATATCATCATGCCGTGTGAGAAGGACATTATCAGAAAAAAACAATTTTTTTAGGACGCAAAGCTTAGGGAACCGTTAGTCATTAGGTCTATGCAGTCAGGTGTTTTTTTAACGGCCTGGAATTTCGAAAAAAGTTAAAAGGTTAAAAAAAAGGTATTTTTTGGATAAACTGTATTTAACGTACTGTATTATGCCTATATGTAATTAGAGGACATGTCCCAGGCAGACCCCTGTTTTGGAGTCCTCCCAAGCCCTCCCCTTAACCAATCGCAACCCAATCCCCCACCACCACACCAATTGCAGCCCCCCACCCCCCCACCCTAAGCATTGTATCATAGCTATCGGCTTTTTACGAATATCGGCTTGTCCATGAGCCTCCGTAGTCTTCGGTATAAATGTGTGATCGTATGTGTCAAAATAAAAAATGTAACTTTTTTTCTCTTTTTAATCTTTCTCTTTGTTTCCTTTTTGGGTCTGTTTTTGGTATCTCTGTTGAAAAAAAG
Organism: Clupeocharax schoutedeni; assembly: GCA_037974565.1. NCBI lineage: Eukaryota > Metazoa > Chordata > Actinopteri > Characiformes > Alestidae > Clupeocharax > Clupeocharax schoutedeni. The sequence continues at coordinate 1,090,968 of JBBPDH010000022.1, forward strand.
AAAGGATGAAAGAACGAACGAAAGGACAAAAACAAAATAAGAGGCAGCGGCTCCTTTTTTTTTCTTCTTCTCTTCAGTGGTTTTCCTGATCCAATCAACATGAGGCACTGAAACTGGAAAAATGTCTATTAGAAAAATCAATATATATAAATGTAGAAATATATACAGTATATTAAAAGAAAAGTGTGGGTTTTTTGTTTGTTTGGGTTTTTTTTTTCTTTCTTCTTGAATGGGGAACAGTTTCTCCCAATGCCGGGACAGGACAGGACAGGAAAAGAAAAAAAATGTCAGCATCGCGTCGTAAAAGACACGTGACTTTGCTGCGATGTGACAGAAACCTTGGCGGGACAAAATAATAAATAAAAAATGAAAAAAAAAAAAAATAAGGGACCTCCCCCTGGGCCGGCTGTGGAAACATGGACATTTGTAAATTTTATGCAACAAATGCAATCTCAACTCTTATTTTGAAATTGTGTATGTAAAAGTTTCTATTTTTACATGTAGACTGTTGTTATTTTGTGTTTAGATTTTTTTCTTTTTTTCCTTTTGGTTTAAAAAGGCGAAAACAATTTATTCAGTGTGTGTTTAAAAACAATAATGTGTCACATTGAAAATGTAGTGAGCTTCAAAATTGAAAAAAAAAACAAAACAAAAAAAATATTCTATTTCTGGATTTCTGGGAACAAAAAAAAGTATGAAGGTGGGAGTTGGAAAAGAGAAAGGTATATAATATTTGTTTCACAATCATTGCCATGTTGGAATTGTACCTTTATGTTTTATTTTGTATTTTTTTCTCAGTGTGTAAATAGTCAGGGGTTTGTGGAATCTCGGACGGCTGGAAATGAGGTGGTCAGCTCCAGACCCGGCTGGCCGGCTGCCGCTCGTCATGGCCAGGTGTTAAACTGAAAGAGGGTCAACAATCAAACTTGCACCCCCCACCCAATTGTTTATTTCCTGAAAGATGCTCAAGGACGAAATCACCAGAATAGTCAAAATATTGGCTCTTGCGTGGTGCTTCAGATTTGGGGGTCAGTGTGTGCCGCTGACTGCCAGCTGAAATTTTACTGTCATTCTCTAACAAGAAGGTGAAAGGACGTTTCACAGACTCGTCCATTCCCACTGCTGGTGGTCCTTCGCTCTGTACTGGCAAAATTTGACTAATTGTGGACACACCATTTGTTTACTGTTACTTTACTGGAAGTTGTCCAGTTGCCCACCCAGTTTTTTTTTTTTTTAGAAAAAATCAGTATCCTCCAAAGACCCCGTTAAACCCCACCCACTGGCCCTGATGGCAACTACAGTGCAATGTTATGGTGAACAGCTTGAAAGTTGTTATAAAAGAAAGGGGCAGATCTACTGATGTATTTTTTTTTTTTGTTGTTTGTTTTTTTTTTGTGGGGGATTTTTGGTGGTGGGAAGTGACTTTTTAGTTTAAACAGGTGTCCATAAAAAGACCATAAAATGGGGTGTTCCCCTCATTGCATATGCATTACGTTAAAAAGTGTTAAAAATGAACTTGATTAAACTGTAAACTGTTCATTCTTAAGTAAATGAATACATCACTTTTGAAGTTTGCCGCCAAAAGTTATTATTTCATATAACAATTTGCTCAAAATTTGCTATTAAGTTGCTTTTTTTTTTTTAAACAACCTACATTTTTGGAAAAAAATATTAGTAAACTTGCTTAAAATGGATAGTAAACTTTATAGTTTTCCTTGACAATGTGGAAGTTTTCTTATTCTTTAATAATTTTTTTAATGTTTAATAATGACATTCTTGATATTTAGTAATTTGACTTACTTAATCCATATTTTGAGATTTTTGTATAATTATAATAATGAACTAATTTGCATAAATCTATTATGGCAGACTCTTAACAAAAAGGGGTTCTTTTGAATCATGGTGACAATAAACATATATGTACCTTGAAATTTGGCCTGTTTTTGGCGCTACAGAGTTGAATTGACCCCAAATTTGGTGCCTAGGTGTTTTGGACGATTCTCTATCAATGTGCCAAATTTTATTCAAATCCACCAAGCAATTCTATGGACTGCCATGGACTTCCTTTGCAAACAGTATAACTATAATCATAGTGAGACAATGGCCGGCTTGGCCACAAATAAGAGGGTTGTTTACTACTGTTTTGCACTTTCCCCCTCATTGTATATGCACATAAGGGAGTTTCTGTCTCAAGCACAACACAGTTGGAGATTATTCTGATAATTCCAGTATTATAATAACCTAAAAAAAACATCGACTATGCACTATTTAACTCCTAGAAAAACTTTGTCTTATCACCTGCCCAGTATCAGAGAAGCTGTACCCGCCAAAAAAAATAAAATAAAAAGTGTATCCTTTACTTGACACATTATAATAAAATAATGACAGAAATAATGATGCTTCCATAACTCTTAGTCCTGTCAACATACAAAGTAATTTATTTAAAACAAAAGTAACATAGGAGTTCTGTAAATTAGAATTGTGCCAAAAACAATTAATTGGCCCCACCCAAAGGTGCACACTTTCCACAGTTTGTCCCACTGTAAGTAAATCTGACCCAAAGTATTTTTTTAAATCAGATTTTAAGACTTTTGAAAAGAATGTGGAAAGACAGCTAATTGCTTTCAAGAATGAAAATGACCACCAAAATCCACTGCCAGAGTCTAAATCCATAAAAAAATACACCCGGCAGATGTGGGCTCAGGAGGTTGTTGATCCATTAAGAAATGATCTAAGCCTATTTCAAAGCATGTCTATACATCACCACGTATTATTCCAGCTTATCATTCCAACTGAGTATGCAACCTGTATGTATCTGGTCTTCCATGCCGCATCATATGTTCTAAGTTTACACAATCCAAAATTTTACACAATCCAAAATATCGCCTTATGCGTTATTTACGAAAAAATTAGCACTGAAATTTTCCAATTGGAAATTGCAAGCTAAAAATGAGCCACTTTCAGTTTCTTTTCAGTTCTTCTATCCGTTTAAAAAACCTAAAAATTCAAATTTGTTTATTTTCTCTTTGCCATCCACTACAGAACAGAACAAGCACAAACCATTCAAAAAACAACCCATGTCCAAATCCCGAGAACCAACCAGAAATTGACAGGGGGCGCCATGGCTATTTTTTCCCCCTTTTTTCTGTAATTTGTATGACTTTTAGTTCATTTCTTTAGTTCATGTATTTGTTGAGTCATCCTTGTGTGGTGGTTTCCAAACCTGTTCATTTCAGAGTATTATAGTCATATGTAATGGTGAAAATATATGAACTGTGGCCTTTTTTCATTCTTCTTGTTACTTGTGATGCAATTAAGTGAGAAAAAAACAAAAAAGTACAAAAAAATACAGTAAGCAGAGAATTACCATGTACCAGTGCCTGGCTTTTTGTCATAAAGCTTCTTTTGTCTAGTGACTTTTTGCTAAGAAAAATAGACTAGTGCACCCTATTCTAGAGAAACAAAACCAACTAATTCTAAGTTCCAAAAAATTATATTCGGCTTCTTTTTGCAGTGGGGCAATCCTTTTGTACCAGGGATATTGCTAAAGAAAAATTAAAAAAAACTTCAAAATTTATGATGGCCCGATTGAGACATATTCCACTTTTTAGGGTGTTTGGACTATTTCGTATTCAAAGAAATTAAATGTAAACATTTAGTTTCTTTATTTTAGTATTTAAGGATGTTGTTTTAGAGCGTGGCGTCCAGACGAAGCTGTGCGGTCGGGGAAAAAAATGGGATTGGGACGATCCATCAGAGCCGGAACATCATGTCAAAACTAAAACTACAGTTACACCTCCTTTTTCCAATGAGTGGCTGTGTGCCTCAAGCCTTTTTTATTATTATTATTATTATTATTATTATTATTATTATTATTGTTTTTTCATGTCATTTTTTCAGCGTGTGGGTTCATTTGTATTCATTTGATTCTTAATTATTGCTTCCTTTATTGCTGATGTTTCTTTTTTATTTCACCTCCATTTGTTATGATTATTGTAACTGTTGTTGTTTTTGTTTTTGTTTATTTTTTGTCAGTTTTTTCAAACTAGTATCCGTGTCTAAACAGATCGTGTGCTGGAGTTTTTCTCTTCGAGCCAGCTCATCCTAGGCCGTTGCCTGTTGGTTTTTTCATCTTGTAGTTACTCGATGAAGTCATGTACATGACCGTTCTGTAGCAATAAATGTGCCATTTTTATAACCTACTGCTTACACGAAACTTGCTTTTCTTTTTGCTATTGGTCTTCACTGCCGTCCAGACAACCAGGCTTTTAACACTCATCCCATTCTTACTGAGGTTGATGGTGGATCATGATATATATATATATATATATATATTTTAGGCTTCTGTCATAGTTTCAGGTACATCATTTTTAAGACATTGAAAAATCTAAGACTTGTTTCATACTGACAGAATTAAAAAACAATAATATTAATAATAATATGTCATGGTAGTTACTATAAATCATAGTAACGACTGTGTAGCCTCTAACTATGAATAACTACTGGACATTTTTTAGCAGTTGCTGAATAATTTACACCTTACTTAATATGTTATATGTTATATGACAGAATGGTCGCTTTAATTTCATTTCATAATTGATGCTGAAAGTAGTTACACAGTAAGTAATAGTAAATAAAGAATTTTGAACAGTAGTTGCTACATCAATCAGTAACTGAAATAATTTAGTTGCTACAAAGTAATTCAGATAATGAATCATTCATAGTAGATATGTAATAATTAATAGGAGAAACTGAATAACATATTGTAGATATTGAGTACTTAATTGTAGATATAGTTATAATGTAGTTATAATTATTAATTTAAAATATATACAAAATAATTGATTGCAGGTGCTGAATAATTGATTGCAGTTAATGAATGCTGTATATAAGATACTGAATAAACTGCAGCAATGATTTGTTAGTAGGTACTTAATATCTCATTGTAGATAAAGGACAGTTTTCAACAGACACTTCGTGAGGTTGGGGTTTAAGAGGTGAAAGGGAAAAATGTATTGGAACAGTCCAGTGATGTCATCATGTATCACCTCAACCCACATTCTCCTCTGTACATGAGTGGATACGTCTCGCCCCACCTGTCTTGTCATGACGTCCCCACTTTGCAATGTGTGTGAACAAGTACATGAATACACACACACACACACACACATTAATCCAAACATCACTTTCAAAATAAATATTATTTAAAAAATAATGCATTCTACTCATTTGTATCAAAATTGTTAGGTAAGGAGTACTTTTGTGGGCAGGGTCTGGATGGGTCAGACTAAACTGGATTTCCCCGAGTCCCTGAAACTCCCTTCAGTGGCACGCGCTAACAGCAAACACACCCAACAACTCATGCAGCACTTACACACATACACACACACAGCTTGTTCAGTACAAAGGCCTGGGGGTCCATAGGTACCGTACAACCCCCGCTATGTTACACAATCTTGGGCCCGGTAGAAAAACACACCAAAATTGGTAGGATGGTTCAGCCCAACAGAAACATCAGCCTGTCAGAGCTGCACTGCTTTCTGCTGTACTGAGCTCACTGTGACCCAGGGGTGTTTGTACAGGTGGGCAGAAAAAGGCACAAGTGGTTAAAGTCAGTTTGAGGTTCAAGGAGTATTTGTGTAGTAAAAATTAAACTGTTCATGAGACAGATAGACAGCAAGGAATGAGTTGAATGGAGTGAAGATTACACGATGCCTTGTTACTCAACAACGCTATCCCACTATACCTAACACTGTTCCCATAATACCCAAAATAACATCCCATAATACCCAACCCATGGTGCCATTAATGCTTTACACTGTACTCATAATATCCGACACATTTTTCCCACAATACCAACATACTATCCTCATTATACCCATAATATTTGTCCCCACACTACTGCCACAATACTGTCATAACACTGTATTGATTATCCCCCACACTGACCCATGAAACTCAAAACAGTGCTCTGTAATTCGTAACAATTTACCGACGAAACCCAACACACCATCCCCATAATACTTAACACCGTACACATAATATACAACTGTTAATTCTCTCAAAACATCATTGCATTAAATACAAAATTTTGTTCCCATGATACCTCATGTACTCATTTATATACACCTATATACCTAACACATTCTACCTAACACTCTGCCTCGTTGATATATACCAATACACTGCCATAAAAATGGCTGCAGTTTATTTTAAACCAGCGTCTCTCTGAGAGTGAACCCATTCCAGTCCAGTGTCTCTCTGAGACTGAACCCATTCCAGTCCAGTGTCTGTTAAAC
>JBBPDH010000022.1:1104186-1115107 GCA_037974565.1 Clupeocharax schoutedeni
ACTGTGTTAATGTAGTTTACTGTGTTAATGTAGTTTACTGTATTAATGTAGTTTACTGTGTTAATGTAGTTTACTTTGTTAATGCAGTTTACTGTATTAATGTTGTTTGTGTTTGTTGTAATGTAAGAGTTTTAACACTAACTGAACACCACTGCCCAGCAGGAAACAACTTTTAACATCATTTTCTCAGGGGACTAAGACTTTTGCACAGTACAGTAAGTCTTGCATAGCATGCAGGAAGTAGAATGTTGTTAATGGCCTGGGAAAAGGACAGTGTTTTCTTGTGGTGCAGTAACTAAAATATGTTCGAAATGAAGGTGTTGTCAGGGCTGGTACTTCAGCATTTTTATATGGGAGACAAGTCATGCATATAAGGACAAAACAACACCTTCAAAGCCTTCTTGTTTGTTGACAGCATAAAGGATCATTTAAAGGATTCAAAGTGACGTTTTCTAATAATCGTTATTCAACAATTTTGCAAGGATCCCACCAATGACTAAAACATTATTATTTAATCATTTTGTAAAATAAATTCTATCATAGTAATTTCCCACTACATTTTTCCCACAAATTTCACAATTTTTTTTTAAAAATTACATTGATGTTATTTACATGATCCAAAAAAAAGAAAAACTTCATCACACATATACTAGTTAAAATTTGTCCCACATCCCTGTAGTTTGGTGTACAGTAATCCCCCGGTTCTACGTGGACCCAGACAAAATCCAGGATTTTTTCAGAGAATGGAAGTTTTACGTATTTTACACGGAAATCTCCAGAGCAGTGTGGAAACTGCAAATATTCTCCCTTTTATTGTGGCAAAATGGAATTATTTAACTAATTTTAGTTCTAAATTACTGTGGTTAATTAAATGAGTTCCTACTTTTCAGAGGCTTCAAGTAACTGGTAAACATGTACCAATCAGTACTAATACTCATCTTTTGTGGGTTAACCCAGTGTGGAATCCTAATAATAATACACTAACAACACACAGAAGGGCCATTCGCCTGTACATAATCACCAGCTTGCATCTATTAATAGCAATGTTAGCATTGTTCAGTGCCCTATGCCTTTAACTTGTTAGTGGTGATAATTCAGGGTGGTGCACCTCGCCTTCCATACTTGCCTTGCCTGATACTTGCAGGCACACAAGTCAAGGTCACATTCCTCTCGTTCTCCAGTTTAGAGATGAGTAGAACATGTCTCAGTCGTCAGCTGTCAGCCTCTCGTCATCTCAGCACAACGCCTTTCACTGCATTACTCTCTCATTAGCATGTGCGGTCGATTGCCTGGCATTTTCTGAGCTCCCCAAAGAAAATGCTTCAGCTGTTTTTATCCCAAAAACTGGCATGGGCCCAATATCTGGTCACCAATTATTTCCTCGTGTGATTGGGGCCTCTGTCTCCGGGAGAATTAAGTAGCACTTTAGACCTTCTTTGGATGGAGTTAGTTGGATTGTTGATTAGGCTGCAGAGAGTGGGCTCATAGCGCCCCCTAGCTGAGCAGGGGAAGTTTGCCTTGGTGTTACCTATAATTTTAATGACATCAAGGTGCTCAAACTGCTTCACCAAATGTTTTCTAGACTTGTTCATTTGGTGGAAAATAGTACATACGACAGTACAGTGGACAACACAGTCATTCTGTATTTGTGTATTAATTTTGCTGTGTTTAAAGCACTTTATGGATGAAAGCTGCTACTGTACATAAATCATTTGATCAATAAGTGATGTATCAAGAACTACCAGAAAGCCTTTTTCATATCCTTTGAAATCAAAATTAAATCTGCTGATTCTTGTCACATACAAATTGTTTTAGCAATCTAATGTGTAAGCCCTTCAAACGCTGGACTCCTGAAGACCTAACCAATGGGAGAGCTCATCTGACTCCATCTACCCAGATAGGATGAAGAAAATAATTCTGACTGAACAGTTTTTAATTTCAATCTTTCCAATTCCACAAAGCTACAAACCTATTAATTAAATACGAATGATATTACAAAGACTAAAAGACAATAGTTTCACTAAATCTCTTTCTATTAATGCATCCTAGAAATCTACAACAATACATTCACAGAACCACGACTGCCACTATTGGCACCTGATGTTTTTTTTTTAACCTCGTAGCTCTGGTTCTAATCTAAAAATTAGATTCCAAACATGTCTTGGCAGATCAACTACGCCTGGGCTAAGAGGAAAATTGCATACATTCAACTCTCTTCCGGTAACCCTCAATGTCTGCTGCTCTCTCATCATTTTAACGTGATCTTAAGACTTTTCTCTTCAGTTAACATTTCTCTTCCACCTGATTATATAACATGGATTTGTGTGTTGTTGTTTTTTTAACGCTATGTAAAGCGACCATGGGTTTGTGAAAGGCGCTACTGTATAGAAATGTAACTTATTATTACGTTCAGGACAACCTGCCAGGGTTCTAGATAAATTAAGGACGTCTGCTCAGGAAAACATGTGGCATTGTCAGCACAACAATGAAATATCATCAAATTGCGCACCCCAACAGATCCAGGCCATCACCAGCCTTATTGTAGTGCATTGTAGCTTAGGGTGGATATCATCCTGAAGGGCGTGTTTTGGGTGTGGTTCAGGCAGGGCAGCAACACTTGTCCGTGTGAGTGTCACTTTAAAAATGCTGAATGACTCTCTGTCATGGCATCTGTGTCAGAATACACACTGCCTGTGTTTCGACATGTGAGACTGAATCATGAGATTACATCAGTCCATCTTTCAGCACTCTCCTAGAAGTGTCTGGTTGATAGGGCTTTTTAGTCTCAGCTTGATTAAAGAGACTTTTAAACACTAAACTGATAAAACCCTTACTCTTATCTTCGTTCATATCTTCAAGAAGCCCTCAGGGCACTCATCTTGATGTTTCGGGCAGCAGTACCTTGACATTTGAGTCATTTTAATAAACCTAATTTCTCACAAAGACTGAAACAGGGAAATTTGGACTGATTAGAGTCAGAATCAGAAGTTTTATTAATCGTGGATTAAATTGCTTATTTAACAGCACAGACACACAGAGACAAGAACAATATGAAATATAAAGTCCAAATAAAAAGACTCAATATGATATACACAATGTTTTAGGCATGAATGCTGAGGTTTAAATGCTATAGATGAATAATAAATGGTGGTTTGGAATCTGTTATTGCTTGTAGTAAAGACCAGTCATTGTAATTGCCCATGTAGCTACCCCAGATGTGGTCAGGCAGCCAAGACATGCTTAGGATTTAGATTTAAAACCATGTAGTTTAGCACTGGTGGTTGTTAATACAAGTAGTCAATAGTCACTATTGGGGCTTTTGCTTTTCCATCATTAAAATCTGGTTCCTGGTACCCGGTACCATTTTTGGTACCACCTTGGCCGAGGTTCCAAGCGTGCTTAACTGATACGAAATGTTGACGTGTCCATATTGGAGGTTACTGATTGGAGGTCGCTATGGTTATGGTTGTTGACTGAATGATAGCATTAGCGTTAGCCTAATGTTGCTTCTTTAAGCCTTGTCTGGTGCCAAGTGCCAATTGTCTTCAATTTGTGGCAAACAGGCACAAACCAAGGATAAGAAATAAAACCCCTCTGATTTAATCCATGCTGGTGATTGTAATGATGCCCGGTTGTTTACCTTAGCTTAGAGCCTCCACTCGGGCTGCTGCTCAGAAAGTTTGGTCGCTATAGCAACCAGTTGTAGTGGAAAACTGTAGGTCCGAAACCACACCGAACAGAGTCGAACAGAATTAGAGTTAGTGGAGAATCCCCTTATGATGTTTCCTCTAAATGGATCCCCCCCAGCCTGTGCGTACCACTTGCTATTAAAGTGACTTGTAGATGTGGTAAATTTCGGCTTAACCATTTTAGCATAGCATAGTTATTAGAGGATTACAGGATTCTGTTCCTGGCCTCATCAATGCTCTTGTGGTTAGATGCGTTCAGATCCTCACATCAGTGAAATATAGAGTTCCAACATCTCCTTAAATCTGGTCCTGGAATGGATGATGTCCAGCAGCATTTGGTGATTCCCAATGCTACATTGGGAATCACCAGGTGGCAATTAACAAGTGAATTGAAGCAGGTGTGTTTAAGCAGGGAAATCACCACAGCATTTCGGACACTGGCCCTACAGGACTGGATCTGGGAACCCCCGAGTCTGTGTAAAGTCTTGATATGACAATATGCCAACATGTGCCCTAATCTCAACAGCTGTTGTAATATAGGCAATCGTCCAGTCCAGAAAGCCCATAAAGAAGGATTCTTAGCTACAGCTCCTTAAGCCTCATGTTGACCAAGTTCTTTTTATTGCATCTTATCTTCCTTTTTAATTGGAAGCCCCTTTATGTCTGTGTTGAACAAGGTCCAGGGAAAAATAAGGCTCTCCTTCTTTTTGTGTTTCTTTAGCAAACAGGCTTTCCCGTTCTTTTTCCTGTGACTGTGTTCATTGATCTTTGTGCTAAAGTAGAACTACTTCACACACATTGCAATGCAATGTGGAATGTTATCTGATTTTGAGCCACCAGGTCAAAGTTGCCCCAAGGCACTAATGTGAGGATCGCTCATTAATTTTGACCAGTAAGGCAAGAAGGAGTGAAAATCTGTGATCACTCGAGCGCCACGCTAATCTCCTGAATAGAACAGATTCAGCCCATTAAACCCCCACTCCAACCAGGGGCTTGTTGCTTTGCTGTGGATGGTCAGGTTTGTGATCATCAGTCTTGCTGTAAACCTTCACCTTGTCCAAAATGGCTTGTTGCATGGTAGGGGTCTTTCATTTTTCACTTTCCAAATATATTGACGATATTATTATTTTTTTTAAATCTGTGTTAACCCTTTAGGCGTTGGTTCAATCTACATAAAAACATGTTGTTGATCCCTGTTGATGCCACAGCCATCCGTAGCCAGGAGTCCAAGAAATGGCCTTGCTTTCTCTGGTTGGACGCTACCCAATCCAACTGTCTCAAAGTTGACAGTTGATGTTGTCCTCCTAGTGTACAGTCCAGGACATTGTACTAGCAGCTAGATCTGCTGGAGCTTCACATACCACACTCTTCACCTTCCCGGCTTGGTAGTGTTGTGTGTAATTGTGAGAACTTTTTAGTCATTGCCACCAAATTAGAAACCAAACTGGTGAGAAAATTGGGTAAGTATAATCCGGCACGTGCTCTCCACAATTTGGCCTCAAGGTACTGCAGGAACGGTTTAGGTGATGGTGAAAGTGAAACACGCTGATTGATTCTGTTTTGTTGATATAAACCATTCTCCTTTGAGTGAGTCAACAGCAATCGCACCCACATATTTTGTTAAAGCTCTGAAAAACAGTGTTTGGGTTGAGTTCAGGTTTCAGATTTAGCAGTAGATGTCAGGCCTGAACATGCTGGGCCAACATTGGGCTTCTGCTTCACGTCCTCTCTGTGGAGTGGGCATTCATGGACCTGCTGCCATAAAGCAGACACAGCGTCGTGTGTTGCTTTGCAACATTGGCTGGGGCGTGTTGTGGAATCCGATCGAAAGGACGAGGAGGAGGGACTGTGGCGCTTTGACTGAATTCCCTTGGAGTGAGTCATGTTGGGATAGCAACAGGTACACATGTCACACAAGAGAGTCTAGTAAACAGGGTTTTGGATTGTGGCCAATCAGAAGAGGAGTCTGTTGGAACTTTAGCATGGCACTGTCAACACGTTCATGATTTCTGCTAATTGTCATTCAGGTTGGTTTGGGACAGATTCTGCTGAGAAATTAAGATTAATGGTCTCTGTTGCATTATTTGCAAGAACCTCTGGGTGACTGAGGCTTTTGCTATGGTTTAGTTTAGCCAAGGACTATTATCTGAAGACAACTGCAGTGCAATCACTCTTCAAGGACAACTTTTTAAATTTGTAGTTTCATTTTACAAAAACAGTCACTGAAGCCGCTCTGAGCTTACCCCTGAACCCGCAGTGAAGGCGGAAAAAAATATTATTATTAATATTAATATTATTATTCATATTAATATCAAGATCAATATCAATATGAACATGAACATGAACATTAATATTAATATTAATATTAATAGTATTATTAATATTATGATTATTAGTATTAATAATAATCATAATAATAATAATAATAATAATAATAATAATAATAATAACAATAATAATAATAGTCATATAAAGCACAGACAACTAATTTATAACACAAAAATGTTTCTAGTAACCTGAAAAAACTTAATGCGTATAAAGGTTTATAATAAGGCTTGTGTAGGTCTTATGTAGCCTCATAAATGCTGCCCTGCAATGAAGCATCATCAAGATTTGTGTAGACATGCCACAAGCATTTAAAATCCATAGTTCCACTCTAGTCTATCTAAAAAGTTACACAACATTTAAAGCCACCGTTCTTGCAGCTCTTGGTAAAAATGACCTCTTATCCACAGAAGTACATTTCTGAGGAAGGCTGAGTGACATCTATGTGGTTCTTCCTGAAACACAAATCTCTGACACTAATTGCTACTCAGCAGTTGTTTTAAAACCATTATGCTGACTTGCATTCAGAGTAATCCGCGAAGCCTCCAAGCCGCCTGAGGGGACAGCGCTTGATGGAAAGGATGTCTCACAGTGGCTTGATGCTGTCAAAAATACTTTCGCCAAAGCTCAAGCACTCCCTGGAACTTTTTCTCCACAAACAGTGGGATAGTTCAGAGCTCGGAGCTCGATTATTGAAAAAAAATATGAAAATCTTTGGAGCAGTGCCACAGAAATAAAAGGTGGTTCTCCAGAATAACCTTCCAGTCCTTGGTTCTACAAAGAAGAATCAAGAACCTGATACCACTTCTTACCTAGCAACCTAAGGAAAACTGCTGGATTCATCCAGTGTTGCCATGGAGATGCTTGAAGGAAAGCTTTTGGCTTCCTCTTGTAAGGGTATAAAAAATATTGACCTTAAATTACATTTTAAAAGTCACTGGGGGACTTGTGTAGTCCTGGGGCATCTGGTTTTCGAGTGTAAAAAATTACTGTCCCCTGTTTCTATGGCATAGGCCCTGAAAACTGTTTAAGGGTTCTTTAAGTTTTCAGGATGCACAGTCGAAGGTTCTGGTTTAGTGTTCTTGATTCAATATGAGAGCTCAGATATGGAAGATAAGATAAAGGCAAGAGAGGCTAAAATGACTACACTGCGACTCTGCTGTTGAGGAAATGCAGTAATCTCGGTTTAATGGGACAATATAACGGTTTAATGTAGTTTTAATAAGGTCCACTCATACACTCGAGCTCCTGAGCCAATAAAAAGGCTGCATGCAAGAGTTCAGTGGAAGATTTCCCAACGCAGCGTCGCTCAGCACCATAAAATGTGAACCCACCCAGGCCACAGACGGCAAAATCGCAGATAGGGAAGAATCAGCCACAGCCCTTGGAAAAGTGGGCTAAAGGGCAAAATGGCAGTGCCATTATAAACCCTTCACCTTATTCAGTATTACTAAACAGTTAGTACAGGGATAGGGCGGTATGGAAGGTCCAGTGCCACTTTACTTAAATCCTGCTGCGTAACTTAGACATTTTGTTCATCAATATAACTGTATCATGTTACCGCTGTTGGCAGTTGTCATAATACTGGATGTTACATGCTCAGTAAAAATCAGCATGCAACACAAACTGGCAATGTTTTGTGGTGGAGTTACATTTCAGGGTCTCAAATTAGGTGCATTGTTTTGGGGGTTTTTTGAGTTGTTGTTTTTTTTATACATTAATTTTACATAACGGGACTTAATGAAACAATTTAACTGTTATTTTTGGGTTCTATGCTACAATATATAATTAAACCGGCTCTGCAGAAATGTTTCACCTGGCATATTACAGCTCTCTTCAACTTTCTCTCATTTTTTCACACATCCCCCACCCCCCATCCCTCACCCCCACCAAATATACACACACACACACACACACACACACACGCCCTGCCTGCTGGACTGTAGGTGTGTTCTGGCTAAGAGCCAGGCTGATTATACAGACTACCCCACCCTTACACACCCTCTTCTCAAAAGGCCTTTCACCACATACCGAGAGACATTGTCACACAACACCATGACTTTACTGCCGCTTGAGCTGTTAATAATACACTGAATCCAAAAAGGCTCTCTACTTCCTCTAGGGGACGCTATGGACGTTATAAATTTCCTGTTTCTGTGTCCCTTATGGCTGAATCTCCAGTTGATCTACATTAGACATATTTTATACTGTTTGCAGCAGGTTATGTTTTAGTGCACCGCGTGTCTCTCTCTTTATGGTTCAGTTAAGCATTTATATGGCACTTTTTTGTGTGTCCGATACAGTGACTTTGGCCCATATCGCATTATTTATACAGAAATGTATTAAGCATCCTGGCCTTCAAGGCAACAAACATTGTGAAGTGCATACGCATCTCACAATCTCTCTCTCTATATATAGAGTATATACAGACATACATGGATTATACAGCAATTTAATCCCACCCACACACTCTGACGGAGTGTTTTAGCCTGGACTGCTCTTGACATGTATCAGTCTTGATGGTGTGATAATGAAAAATGGTTTTAAAAAAAAACCTGGTTGGGAATTGGGAGTTACTTGTTTACTCGTGTTGTGTAAACACTAATAAAACCAGTAAAATCAGATTGGTCCGTGAGCTGGTTTTCTTTGATGCCTTCCAATGACTATGTTGACACCTGCATGGTGACCAGAAAAACGAGTTATTTACCTCCGCCCTCGGCACCTCCTTCCTTCACCACCTCTCCTCCTCAGTCCTGCCCAGCTCTGCTTCTCACTCTCACTCTCTCCGCTGTGGAATGTACTTTCTCAATGATTAACGCGCCGTGCGCCAATCCCACAGGTAAGTCTTGGTCTGCGCTGAACCTCCACCCCACATTCATTCGAGTCGTTAGTTCGCTGGTTTCCTTCCACCCCAAAAACGATTAAAACTATAAAACGATTAGTACTGGCGTATAACTTACCACATGATGGGCTTCTCCTAGGTTGTGCATTTCTGTTGAGGGTTGTTGAGGTGGGCAGAACTGTCGGATGGGCTTGGCTGTGAGGAGACCCACGTTGTGGAGAGTCTGTGCATGAGTGGCTCCCGTCTGAGGTATATACAGGTGGTGAGGTTGAGGGGGAACAATGCGCTAAAAGAGAATAATAGTGTATTTTTCTCCGGGGTAGTTGATCTCCATGACCACTGTCAGACAGCGGAGGTCCTGGAGATCCACCACCCTGCAGAGTTAAAGTCTAACACACCTGATCCAGGTCATAAGGGCCCTCGGGGTGTCTGAACATTACGGGCAGGTGTGTTGCATCTGAACTCTCCAGGATGGAAGATCTCCAGGACCAGGGCTGTACCTACTTGAAGCTACTGCTACTGACAAATTTCTGCGAGTTAAATTTCTTTTCCGAAGGTACAGACATACGTAACGTGACCAAAATGGTACCGTGTCGACCACAAACTGGTTCTTCTTAACAATTACTGGGAAGAAAGCTCTTTGACAAAGTCTGTGTAGCTAATTAGTGGCTTATGCACTAATTGCGTACCAACATGATCACACACCCTCTTCATATCCTCGCACCTCAGATGGACTGGTCAGCATTTTGCTGCTAAACATGTTTGTGGTTCTTAGTGATGGTTAGTAGTGTTTAATGAGGCCAGATTGGGTCTTACATCTCTTTACTGGAGGAATCCGCCGCCAGACTAAACCAACACATGTGTTCCATTCATCTTTCTTTATCGTGCTGAGAAACTTGAGTAACCTAAAGTGTAAACATATCTCACATGGGCGAGGAATGTCAGTATGTTCATACACTCAGAGCATTGCATAACTCTTGGACCTGATAAGGCAGTTTACAACTGATTGGCTTTGGCGATAAACTCAGATTGCATTGTGGTGAACCGCAGCTCTTTTCTTCTCCAGTCGATTCATACTTTGATCAGTATTTCCTACAGTAAAGAACCAGTCACAGTGTCAGACACTTTACTGAAGGGCAGCATTAATAAGACTGCCTGACATCTACACAACCCTTCAGGACATAAACATACGCATACGCAACTCACATACAGGTTCATTGTAGCAAGTGTCAGCTGTCCTTTGTCCATTTCACTTCAGCTAGTGTTAGGAAAACTGACTGTTTTTGAAACGGTCCTTTATAAATGTCATGTTTTTGTCATGAAAAGCTGTCGTGAAGAGCTCGTGCAGGTGTTATAGAGCTTTTTGAAATTATGCAGTTGCCAATAAATAGTGTCAGGAACACTTTACTGAAGGGCATCGATCAAAAGGGTGCATGACATTTACATGCGAAAGCTGACTTCAACCTGCATACAATTTTAGAGCGTTTAATTGTGACGAAACATCAGGTATCATTATGACTACTGTCGTCCGTTTTCTTGTCACTTCCCCTGAGCCGGTGTTTTGTCACTTGCTGGAAAAGACTGAAGGTATTGTGTCTGTGTTCAGTTACCCCTGAAGCTACTCCTAACACGCTGCTAGGAAAAGACTAAACAGTGCAGTTTTCCATGAATTTGAACTGTTCGTTGTATAGGAACTGTGCAAGTGTGTGTGGTGGGTCAAGACACTTCTGCACAGTTTAATAAAAAATGTATTTTAATTTGGCTGAATGTAGCAGACTAAAAAGGAAAAGCCTGATTCTCTCTCTCTCTCTCTATATATATATATATATATATATACATATATGGGGGCGTCTTGCGTGCGTTAAAAGATTACAAGATTACAAACGGCATTAACAGCATTAAAAAAATGTATCTATGTCTACCTCTAATATATATAATATGTATATTTTCTTTTTTTTAAATATATGTGTGTGGTGTGTGTGTGTGTGTGTGGTGTGTGTGTATGTGGTGTTTGGTGTGTTGTGTGTGTGTGTGGTGTGTGTGTGTGTGTGTGTGTGTGTGGTGT
>JBBPDH010000022.1:1116848-1127460 GCA_037974565.1 Clupeocharax schoutedeni
TCTCACACACACACACACACACACTCTCTCTCTTTCTCACACACACACACACACACACACACACACTCTCTCTCACACACACACACACGCACACACACATACACACACACACACATACTTTCACATACACGCACACACACACACAATCTCACATACACGCACACACACACACACACACAATCTCACATACACTCACACACACGCTCATACACACACAACTTTTTTTTAAGGTTTGAAAAGTATCCATCAATTATTTAGCTTTTTTCAAATGAAATAATATTCCATTTAATAATCATAACAAACTGCGGAATGTAATTCATACAACCAGACAGCAATGTAAAACAAGAACACTTGGTATAGAAGTTCAGTTGTACTTAATTAGGTCAGTGGTAAATATTAGGTAATATTAGGTAAATTTGTGCATTTAATGTATTTTTTTATTCTGTATCCTGTATCTGTACCAAAGTTAAATATTGGATTTTTTTAGTTACTAAAATGCCACTAACTGCAGAAAATGTTATTAAAATTACATTAAAAATCCAATGCCTAAGAGGTCGTAGCATCCGAAAGCCAAGAAGAATTCCTGCTCTGAAATATGGGCGTCTGATTGGCTGTCTGCATTTCTTCCCTTGGCAGCGTGAAAACCTGATTTAGCGTTTTTGTTCGCTTTGTAGGAGGAAGGGCTCGATGATGGTGAGGCAGACTCTGGAAAACCTCAAGCTGGACCTGAGTGAGGAGGAGGAAGAAGATCCTAAACCCGCAGAGAGCAGCTCAGCCCAGAAATGACACAGATATTGAGTTTTCAGCTTAGAACCAGTGAATGTATGACGAACAGATACACCTTTCGACACGGATTGACAGCAATAAATCACACGAGGGACAGTGCCTGACATGGGAAACCAGACTAGTCCAGGATTCGCAAACCAAAAAAAGGCCACACCAACCATAAAGGACCAAAACTAAGTGGAACAGGTGAAGAGCACCACCTAAACAACACCACAGAGAACCCCACCAGCACCACTAGCACACCAAAGTACTCATCTAGAAAATGAATGTCTCTTTAATGGATAACCTTTGCATGTAGCTAATGTTTGGATCTGGGAAGATTTACATGGTTTGGGGGATTACTGTTATTGATATTTTTCTAATAGATTCTAAAATGTACAGTATTTACAAGTACAGAGCATAAGCTTACCTATGGCTACTCAAAGGTTTCACAGGGGGGTGAGGGAATATATGTCGCTGAATTCTCCTTCACATAGCCATGGACATGCCACGCAGAGTAAATGCACAACCTTTAGTTTTTTAGATGTAAAGAGCAAAGTCGTATTTAATTTCCCACTCTTTCCTGAATGTATGTTTACTAAAAGGTTTTTTTTTGTGGTTTTTTTTGCAATCGCAAAAAAGGACAAATTTTTTTTAGACAAAATGTGAGGAAAGGACACCAGCGCTAGAAGTTAAAGATAGGTGTTTTGTCTGGTTTGAGAGTATTTTATGAATGGACTTTGGGATCTTTAGGCTATTTATTGTACTGCGATGCTGATGACTTTAATTGAAAATGAGTTTAGTGTTATACTGTATTACAGTGCTCATCAAACCTGGTACTAAATGTCTACCCTCCTGAGAAAGCGAGTTCTAGCCACAAGCTGCTCTGGCTAATTAAACTTTTTCAGAAGATACAAATTGGTTTGAATGTTAATTAGGAGGGCAGGGACATCGTGTTTGTTGCAGAAGAAGGCTTGATGAGCACTGCTGGATAAGGTTGAGCTCAGAAGAGCCCAAAAGTGCTGTAATTCCCAATGGTCATTAAAACTTAGCACTGTTTTTTTGTCAGTAAGATCTTGCTAGCTTGTCTTTATTAGCTTACTTTCATAGTTAGCCACATTAGGATTCTTGGGTGTTGGAGCAAAGCTTCCCTTAACCAAGAGGGTGATCTTAGCTTGACTTCAACTATTAACATTAAAGGAACAGTTGGACCAAAAGTGCATTGAATAACCTTGACGGCATTCTCACAAACTCACATGTGGCTTTCGTATTTGAAATGTGGTTGTATGAACAAATTAAAGTAAATAACATACGTGCTGCCCAGCATGTTTTCTGTGCTAGGTTTATAGCATAGACCAGGTTGTCTGCAAATTAAACACAAAAGCCGGAGCACATTTAATATGTAATGTGCATCCTGAAACAGTAGGTGGCAGTGTTGGCCCATGAACATTTATGCAATTTCCTAACAAGACAAAATCTAATGGACTACAAGAAACAATACATGGCTTTGGTTCATGCTCCTTTTACAGCATTGAGGTGTGGAACCTACACACCCAAATATGCCGTCTTAACACTGAGGCTCAACATCGGTTTTGTTTTGTAGCAAATTAATTTGGTTCAGGCAGCAGGGCAGCTGGTAGCCTAGTGGTTAGGGCATTTGCCCTGTGATCAGAAAGTCCGGGTTCGATCCCCAAGACCGCTAGGCACCACTGAGGTACCCTGAGCAAGGTACCGTCCCACACACTGCTCCCCGGGCGCCGTGTTCCTGCTGCCCCCTGCTTCACTTGGTGAATGGGTTAAATGCAGAGGAAGTGTTTCGTGCTGTCCACACCGTGTGCTGTGGTGTGTTCACGTATGACCGAATGATCACTTTCACTTCACAGTGAGGCTCCCGAAGCTCAATTTGTTTTCCAATTGCAAGGCTAATGTAGCTAAGTCACATTGTGAAAACTTATAACCTCCCTATGGAACCCTCATATTATATTTACATTTCTTTATTTTACAGGAACCACATAAATTTACGATTACTCAACTTGATTTATGCCAACGGTTAGCACCATGCTGATCGCTTTAGGCCACAACATCTTGGCTAATTAACATTTAGGCTTATGGCAGTTTAACTGCTGCTTCATGCAGTATTTCTACTTTATCTGGTTTTGAAGTACAGATAATTGAAAAACACTTGAACTACACCAGTAGACATAAAGCTAAGGTCTAGCGAGGGCACTGGTCTAGCGATCCATTAGTCATTCATGCCTGAGAGCTTTTGTGTTGAACTTTTACTTCATGGTTCTGCTGAATGACAAGTGATTCCAAGTTTCATTTTTTTCAAACTTTATTTACTGATTGATAAAAAAAAAAGAACTGAGTGAGTGCATAAACCAAGTCAGCATATAAGCCATTAGGAAAATGCACTAAACATCATTCAGACATATACAAAATGTTTGGGGATTTAAAGGAACACGACTGTGCAAAGCATACACTGTTTTTTTTATTTTTGTTTTTTTTTTAAGATTAGCTCAAGCAATACAACTTACCAGAATTTGTACTTGAACCAGGTAATGTACCCTCATCAACACCATCATGCTCAAAGAAATACTCAACCCACTCCCTACCTGCGGCATTTGTGGCTGACAGTCGGTTACCACTTTATAACACAGGTCAATGGGCATTTTGTGGATTTCGCTAGAAAGTGTTGAAAATATGTGACTATATACTTAAATTGGAAATATTTACGTTCAGACATTTATGGTGTTAAGGTGAGGCCAGCACTGAGATGGTCCTCGGAAAGCTGTTCGTATCCAATTTTCCAACACCAGAGCAAAAAGTAATTCCAGTTGTTATCAGAAATACTTCTCTGAACACTAAGTTTACAGCTGAGTTTACAAATTAGTGACCAATTTGCTGACGGAACTCAGCAGCTGCCCATTGGGTCCCAAACAGGGTACATGTCTAAGACTGGGAATATGTGTTGGAATTACCATCCGTGGTAATGAACTGTATACTA
The DNA here is from genome assembly GCA_037974565.1 of Clupeocharax schoutedeni. Taxonomy (NCBI): domain Eukaryota; kingdom Metazoa; phylum Chordata; class Actinopteri; order Characiformes; family Alestidae; genus Clupeocharax; species Clupeocharax schoutedeni. Next base: position 1,120,621 of record JBBPDH010000022.1, read on the forward strand.
CAGATGGCACAGCCAGTGGTGGGGCTTGTGAAAATGCTGGAGTATCCCTTTAAAGCTGGTCAAATCACCTTCAGCAGGTACCATGATGTGCTGAGGCACACGGGTCCCCATCAAATGAGAAGCAGCAAAACTCCACCCCGAAGCCACTCCTTGAAAGGGAAAAGCTGATTATACACATCCGTTTACCCACAAAAACACCCAAAAACTCACTATCAAAAAGCTCATTCCCCATCAGCTCATGCTATAATGCACTGAAATACACTTCAGAAATAAAGGGTTAGTGCACTTTCTCATACCCCCTCCCCCACCCCCACCCCACACACATATCAGCACTCGGACTTGAACATACAGAGCCGCAGGCGTCGCAATACTCAATAACGATATATATATATTTTTGTCTTTATTCGTTAAGAACACACAGAACACTCATAACTTAAAGTTCTCAAAGGAAACTGAGTTAATGTTAACCTGTTATACTGTTACACATCCTACTCATACCTATAATATTCTCTTTTTTTTCTTATTTTAATCTTATGTTAAATATATTTTTTATGCATTAAAATATCTAAGAGTTCACAACTGGTACAAAGGATTGGACAGAGTCATTGGTCAGTAGAGCTATACAGGCACGACGAGAGAATCATTCAATGTAAACTTTCGAGAGGAAGGAGGAGGGGCCTGGAATTAAGACGTGGGCTGAGAATTAGCAAGGTCTTTCTTTCTTGGGGAACACGGTCCTGTACTGTCCCGGCAGGGTTTAATCTCATTATTCTAGGATTTTGGTCTGAGGATTGTCACATTGGAAGGCCAAAAAGCAACTGCCGACACTTTTTTTTAAAGGGGCACTCCAGCCAAAACCAGACTGATTCATTGCTACGTTTGTTGCAGACAGGCCTGCTTGCCTCCTGCAGTAGTCAAGAGTGAAATTTTTCTCTCTAAAGATCCTTCTTTTGATGTGTCTTGGGCAAAATGTTGAGATGACTGCATTAGCCTGCATGCAAAAAAAAAAAAAACCAGAAAAAAGAAAGGACACCAGCACTACTGCCAAGAGTCTCACTCCTGCTGTAAGACTGTCACTAGAATGCACACAAATAGCTAGCTCAAATGTTAGCAAGGCAACTTCCTACATATCTAGACTGCTTACCTCAGCTTGGCTTATTTTCTCTGACCATTTTTGGCCAAAAAATTGTTGTTTTCGTTATTATTCTCTTCTACAACCGGGGTAAGAGTAACACTAACACTAGCTTTGTTGTATCTGTACCTCAGGCTAGCACTAAGGATTAGGTGGAAATACAGGGATTGCTAAAGTTTTTGTGGTATTAGTGTAATGTAGTGAGAGAATGCTCATGAATGAAGATGGAAATCCCATCAAACTGACGAACCGAGGGACACAAAACAACAAACGATGTTAAAGTTTTAGGCCAGAATGCCCCTTCAAGTAGCACAAAGAAAGTGAGAACAAAAAACAGTCTAAAATCTATATGAAGTAAGTGAGAGCAATGTGGCACAAGGCATTTGTTTTGGGACTGTATTGAACGTTTTTTACCTTCAAACCACAGAAAAGAGTGCACAAATTGGGTTAAGTCTGGATTAATACTAATGAAGTCTATTACAAACCCAAGAGCGATGCCCAAGAGGCTTACATGACTCTTTTTGAAAAAGTACACTTTATAAACAGTAATCTGCAACTGCGCCGCCTCAGAGGATGACGGAAACAAACGCACAAGCCATATTTGCTCCATCGCAACCGTATTCACCCTGCAAGAACCTCGTCACAATGCTATTCCTGAACAGGACAGTGGGACATTTCCAAAGGGAATTTGTGCAATGATGCTGAATTTTCTCTCAGGTGGTCTACATGGCAGTTATGTTGCTTTCATGAATGACTCAAAAATTCTGCTGCAATTCTGGACAATGGACTGACAACTTAGGCCAGTAAACAAAACTAAAATGACATAACGTGGATTTTTTCACTTTCATGAGTTGACTCTTGAAGGTTCCATTTATCATAGGTACATTTCACTTTGAAAGGTGTTGGGGACTACCCCAAGATTATTTGTCAGTGGGGTGGGGGTATAAATGACACCAAACGCTTCAACAGAACACAAAAGTGGCATCATGTGACCTTGCGTGTACCTGCCTATGAAAACTTGTAGTGGAGAAATGTCCCTCGACAATGTTTTCTAGATCGGTCACTAGAGGGCACTCGTGAGCGAGTTCAAAACGAAAGGCTTTTGGGCAAGACTGTAATTTGTAACCAATTTTTTTGATTTGTAAAAAAATTATTTTTTACACAAATTCCTCAACACTAAACAGCACAAGAATAGTTCAGCACTCCAGATACAGTACTTGCCAATCAATCAGCATCCAGTAGTCAAAACCCTAGGGTACTACTGCCCAAATCATTACTTTAAAAAAACAGAAATATGCTGGTAATATTTCATTGTATTTTTAATATAGCACACTGTCCTACTTTCAAAAATGAAATAAAATTCCTGCATGAGAAATTAGAAAATGTATTTTAGTATCAATTTTAGCTGATAAGCCCATTTATCCCTAATTTGTAGGGAGTCACTCATGGGCGCCCTCTAGAATTTTTCAGTATTTTTGCGGTTACAATGGAAATAATATAATGGAAAGGAGTACAGTAATCCCCCAGTTTTACGGATCAGGAGTCGAGGATTCACTCACTGATAAATACCCACAATAACGCTTTTTGTGGCAATAAATATATATTTTTATGGATGTTTTCACACAAGGGAGCATGTTCACCTCGTTGTAGTGTCCCAATACTTTTCACCCGCAATCTTCCGAGTTGCATATCTCAGCTGGGGATGCACTCAGACACTTCAAACTCCAGTAGATCAGGGGTTATTCCCTGAAAACCGCGAACCGGAGAGCATTCAGATGCGTATCCGTAAATTCGTATACGGGTTTACCTTTAAATTTTCTTTGTAATGTAATGCATTTAACTGAGTTTAAAATGAAATTAAAGTGTTCTGGGAGCACATTTGGGGGCAGACTGAGGGTTTACATGGTAAAAATAAACATTTTAAGGACTTTTCTTTTTACCAAAACACAACAACATGTTTTTTCACTACACGCGGTTGCTCAAAGTGGGGGATTACTGTGACACCTCCTTAAATGTGTAGAGCAATCCCACTAGATAGTGAACTGAACTTTGGGGGTTAAACACGCTCAGGCATTGTACATATCGCCTAATGTACTTCTGATGAAAAAAACAATTTGCAGTTTTGCCATTTACTGTCCAGCACATAGGGCCTCTTGTGCAGCCCAAAGCTTCATGTCCCATTTGTGTCTTTAAGCATTCACAACTGATATGTGGCTAAATAGGCTAAGCTAACCTGAAAGTTCCACTAAAATCACTTAAAACATAAACCCCCCATCCAACTGTATTGACCAGCAAACACACACACACACCGGCGCACACTTGCTTCAGACCAAGTGTTTGTAGATAACAGTGTACCCTACAGTGTCAGAAACCACATAAGCAAGTCTACTTGAGATTACCAGTTCCAGATACGTAATGACTTGGCTCTGTAATTTGCCACCATTACTCGCTAGTTACATTAGCCTATCACTTAAGCGGAGGTCCAGTAGGCCTGTGACCCGAAAAAAGCTGCATTATCCCATAAAGTAGCTTGAAATACTGCTTGGTTGCACATATATGAATAAATAATAAACATCAAAAGATATTAATCAGTGTGTAGTTTACATTCAGGACAATGGTGGGTGTGTAAGGATGAGCTCAAAAAAGGATCGTAAAAAAAAAAGTAAAAAAGAAAAAAAAAAAAGACTTAGACATTCAGACCTTCTGAGCAAGTTTCAGGCTGGATCCAAGGTTCGTCAAAGGCAAATTCTGTCATATGAGGCATTACGAAAGTAGTTTTTGGCACACAAATGGCAGTTAGGCTCGTTTAAGTATCTGTAACTGAACTATAATTTATGGGGTGAGCGGGTCTCGTCCTGAACCCCTCCAGCTTCCAAGAGGGACTGTAAAGTAAAAAATACATATATTGACATTGTTTTCTTGTGAAAAAGTGTACCCTTAGTTGTAATAGTAGAGCTGATTTTATGAACACAGGTGATGCATTTGTGACGTTACTGTATTTAGTTCCCAGTTATCCCAGTGATATTTTGTAGCTAGTCCTCAGTACAATGGTCCACATTAAACAACCATACCAGACTTCTGAGTCCAGTTCACAAATCTGTGGGCATATGAATTAGTCATTGGTCGATCAACATGTTTTGTTGATTTTAGTTGAAAATAAGTTACTAATGGAACCAACTTGAATGTGACAGTTTTCCGCAACTACTAGTGCATGATATCTATTCATTTGGGCACTTTTGGGAAACAAAATAAAAAAGTAACCCTTGACAGTGATCAAAACTGAACTAAACAAAACTCCAAGAAAATGGTCCATGCTTCAGGGCAAAGCCTAATCTGCTTTTAGAAATCTGGCCCTAAGAGTCAATATTTTCAGGCCCAGATTGGCACTAGCACTAGAATTTCAGGGGGCAATCTCATCAACTGGCGGCAACCAGACCAAAACCAGAACTGCACAAAACCAACCTTGTGTGTCCGAAACTAAAGCTCAAAATGGCAAATTGACTTTAACAGCTTAATGTAAACACTAGATGATCTGAAATTATTTTGTATAAATTTAGGCACAAATAAAGAAAAATAAGGACCAGAAACATTCATTCGTTAAAGGTGGGTGGTACAGCGTAAATACACATAAAGAATCTGCTTCGTTAATAGATCTCCTGTATTTCTCGAATTCTTCAAGCAGGTTTAAATGACAGTGGGTGTCCGAAACAGTTCAAAATGCATTTTGAGAAAACAAACAAAAACAATAATAATGATAATATCCACGCGTCTTAAAACTCAGTGAGCCAGGACAGACAGGGCTGGTCCAGAGCCACACTTCTCGCGACCACATCAGCACATACGGAGCCGTAATTCCACGTTTGTCCACCAGAGGGAGCACTGTGGGGTGAGGGTTGGGGACACGGTCGTGCGTTTTTAACAGGCGCATTTCTTCTCGCTGGCAGGGGCAGCGGACAGCTTGCTAGCGCCGTCGGCGTTCTGTACATCGGCGGCGGGCTTCTCCACACACTGCTCCATCCTCTTCATCACTAGGTCCAGCAGAGTGACCACCGCTTTGTCCACCTGCGCACCTGTGGCAGCGCTCGTCTCAAAGTATGGGATGCTGGAGAAGAGAGGAACAGGATTTGGTCTTCAACACTGCAACAGTTCAATGGATAAAAAACTACAAGCTATGAGGCTGAAGCCCTGCCAATCAGTGCAGTCAAAATTGGCCACGGTACAAAATAGCATCGTGAGGTCAGGCTTAGGTGCCGGCTTGATTGTTCTTAGACGTATGGAACTCCAGGCAATGCAAAATAACTTTGTGACCTTAAACTTCTACTGGCCAATTTCTACTGACTAATTTGGCCACCACTGCCATTAAGCAGGTCCATTATTATACTCATTATAGAGAAAACCAGGCAGGCTTTTGTGAGTAATTACATGGCAGGTGTATCAGACAGAGTTACAATAGAAATGTGGTGGCCATGGACTATTACAGAGGAGGAGTCAGTCACTATTACACAAGCTAAGTCACATATTCATATTCATACAGTCCCACGCAGAAAAGAATCCAATGAGCACACTTTTATTTTACTGTACCCTTTGAATTAGTTCCATTCTGTTTGTACAGTTTCTGGTAGTGTGTGTGTGTGTGTGTGTGTGTGTGTGTATGTAGATGTTAATAAGGACAGTTGTTAGCTGTGGTGAAGTTCCCTGGAGGAGAACAGTGCTGTTGGAGGAGGTCTGTATGAGAGCGTTTGTTCCCTGCAGAAATGCAAATATCAAAAGACCTCGTCCTCAACTGACCACAGAATCAGTGGCCACACAAACAGCACTGGCATCCCGAGCTAGAACCAGGACCTGGAGGATTCAGATTTGGATTATTGTGGCAGTTTCTTACCCATCGTTATTGAGGTCGGCTGTGGTCACCGAGTAACCAAAGGAGGACGCCAGCTCCTCTCCCCACAGGATGTACCGAGGAACCAGCCGGTACACATTGTCCTTCTTCAGCAAAACTACCGCGCCTGTATGGTTGGCTCTCGGAGCACCGGCAACAAAAGTCAGTTCCCCCCGACTCATTATCCCTTTTGCTGAATCCACTGAGAAACCTGGGAGGGGTGGGGGGGCATTCAGTTCAGCTTAAATAACCTTACACTAAGGTTCTTTAATGATCAAGCCATTGAAAAGTGGGACCGAACTTGGTTCTCGGGGGCAGGTTTCTCAAAAGGAGAGAAAGGAAGTGTGTGGTGTCTTGCAGTGTTTAGTTTGTGTGAGAGTGATGAGAGATAAATAGAAACAGAACTGAGGAACACTGAGGGGCAACAGAACGGATCATGCGGGGTTAGAGACGGATAGGAGAGCTTCCAGGGTGGCATTGAGGAGATCAGTATCTGCTAGGGCTGTAACGGTACATGTATTGGTACTGAACCGTCACGGTACATGGGTCACAGTTCGGTACATGATGTCTTTCGGAGAATATACAGCACGACGGAGAAGACGAGATTGAAGTAATACGGAATCACAGAGGGACCAAAAAGCGCAAGTAAATCATAAACCTTGGTTGTAGTGTGGTGGAATAGTGCCACCTACTGGCGTAATGCTTCTGCTGCCTTACACACACATGAGAATATAAGCAAGAGTGTGTGTTTTTCATAAGAACCCCATGAAGAAAAACACCTTGGAGAAATGTTTTCCCTTGCCCGGACGCGGGTCACCGGGGTCCCCCT
>JBBPDH010000022.1:1127560-1141735 GCA_037974565.1 Clupeocharax schoutedeni
TCGTAACAACCAACGATTTATACAGGAAAATAATGACTATTAACAAGGTTGCCCAAACTTTTGCATCCCACTGTATAAATTGTTAGTTTGTTTTTTAGTTTATCATTTTGAAAAACAAAACAAACAGACACAAGGCATCAAGCAACCTTTTCACAACCATTTCCTGTAATAAGTTGGAACTGTTGGAGCTCTTGGGTTCCATTCACCACCTCTATAATCAGTTCTGCCTCTGAGTTTCTCCAAACCGGGGCGTTTCACACCATTTAATCATGCAGAAAATTGCATGAGAACCCTCTAGACATCTTTGTAAACAATGTCTGCTGAGATTATTTCCTTTTATCTGTACTCGATCTCAGTCGTTTGTTTTTGCTTGTGTGTCTAAATTCCCTGCGCTTTCCATGCCAAACCAAGCAGCTGTACACCAAGCTTCAACTTCCTTACGGCTTTCCCTTTGTATTGTGTGTGAAATTGGGAATGTTACAGGGATGAGACACTTGTCCCAAACGAGAGAGGATAGGGTGGGATAGATTGTTTTGGTGGACGTTTGGTTCCCTCAAGGTCACACCACCCACAGAGGATGTCTGCTAAGGTGATAGACCTTCACAGGAAAGCTTTGTGTTTTTTCAGATGGGACCTTTTGCCTTTTGTGTCCACAGCCATGACCCACGACCCACCTTTTGTAAGCTTTGTCCCCTCCCACCTCCCTTGTCTCATTTCAGAGCGTGCTCATTGATGCGGATTCCGCCAAGAAGCTCGGGGTCGTGGTGGCCGAGGCCAACGTGGTGATCAACATACCATTTATCATCATTGGTCTAGGCATCATACTGGGCGTGATCTTCATGGTGCTGTTGTGCTGCAACAAGACCCCAGAGGTGAGACCCTGGCACATTGTTGGCCACTTTGAAAGAGGAGCCACAGCATCTGTAGTGACACTTTGGGCCAATGGAAAATCTCCATTTAGAATCCTGTGTAGACTAGGACTGGGCTAAATGCCTGTCCAGGAAGTCGGTCTTAGCTATTTCTAAACATTTTGTGGACAGTGTTACCCAATCCACTCCTCCAGGTAGTTCACATTTCTGCCTAATCCTAACTTGGTATGCTGTGAATGTATAGACAGGCTGGCTCATCTAATCCAGTCTGAAGGAAGATCTGCTGTAGCACTTAAAACATTCCTGCTGGTTCTGATAGAAAGGGGTTAGAACACACAGTGCTGCACAGCTTGCTGCATTTGGGGCTGCAGACCAGTCATACCGACCCCTGTCCAGCACCAAAAGCATCTACAATGGACACATGATATCAGAACTGAGCCGTGACGCACTAGAAGAAGGTGGTCTGGACTGATGGATCGCATTTTCTACATCATGTGGATGGCCAGGCGTGTGTGTCGCTTAGAGATTGTACAACGATGCACTTTAAGAAGAAGGCAAGGTGATCAAGGCAGTATGATGCTGGGAACTCTGTATTCATGTCTATGTTACTTTGACCAGAAGCACCTACCTAAACGTCACTGCAGACCAAGTTCTCCTCTTTTTGAAGACATTTTCCCCCAAAAGCTTTAGGATAATGCACCCACCACGCTGCTGACAATGTTGAAGAACAGTTTGAGGAACATTGCAGAGAGTCCAAAGTCCCCAGATGTCAATCTGAGCTGCATCTGTGGGATTTGTTGGACAAGCCAGTCCGATCCATGAATGTCCCACCTGACAGGATCTGCTGTTTGATGCAGATGCCACAGAGTCCATGCCAGTCAGAGCTGTTTCGGTTTTTCCGATTGGTACCTAAGAAGCTCGTTTTATGTTATGGCCCTTTGCTGTGGCCCAGATTGGGAAATACTGTCCTTTATAAACAAATTGATCCATGGGATTCAAAAATCTACCTCAAACTCTGCTCAGATACCATTTAGAGCAGCTTCGTTTAAGACTTTTTTAACGCCTCTATTTCCGTCTCCAACAGAGCACTGCTGCTGAACGCCAGCCCTTACTGACATCGTAACCGGATGGTGGGGTGGATCCGTGAGGATTGTTTACCTGTTCTATGAACTGAAGGTAGCTTTTGCACTGAATCAATCATCTAACCAACAGTCGTTAACACACACCGACGCAGTGTGTGAGCCCATCCGCCATTGTTTGCCAAGCGTCATCATGTGTAGTGAGACACGTTGAGTATAAGCAGTTGGTCTTGGACTGTTTTAGTCTTTTTATTTTGTTCTTTTAATGTAATAATTATAATGAGCACCACGAGGAATGGCATGTCTTCTATGATTGGCCCCTTTTGATCTACAGTGGGTCCCTAATGCTCTGGACTGTCCACCAAACGTGTGTCAAGAAGACATCGAGTGATTACACAATTTGACAAGTGCAATAAAAAGCTTCTCATATGACACACTAATGATTACAGACTGTCCGCCCGTGTTTGTTTTAGTCACAGGTGTAATTTTAGAAACGGGACCACACTGTGTCCATAGAAAGCTAAATATAGAAACTGACCCACATGGTGTCTAGAAACTCCTGAATTTCGAAACTGACCCATTGAATGTCCTCACAATCCTGACTTTTCAAACTAATCCTCATGTAGAAGCTAAGGACACTCTTAACATGGTCGTGACCATTAATCTGGTTTAACTGATCACAGTTCTATGTTGCTCATATGGTCCCTTTACATTTTTTTTCTTTTTTTTGAGATCAGGACACAATGTGTTTTATTTATCTTATTTCATTTGTTTGTTTTTTTTAATTGAGGTGTCATGCATGGGCTGGGCATCTCTCTACAGTAGAGCTCAGGGTGTATTTTAATTTGATAGCTTACATTACTGGGTTTTTTTTGGTCATTTTATGTCCTTTGTCACAAATAATGTTATCTGAATTGAGTCTGGATGTAGACTCAAAGACCTTTATCAGTCAAAGACCTTTATCTACACACTTCACCATCTGTTTTAAATTTAACATCATAAATAAGTGAGAATCCAATATTTCTCCCACCTTTTTTTACAATTTTTACATTTTCATCTTTTCCCTCACAATTTTGTTTTATATTTAACTCCAACTAATTTATCTGCCCCTTTCTTTCCCCAGTTTTACATTGTTTCTTTTTTTTTTGGTTTGTTTTGGTTTGTTCTCTTGTTTTATTTACTTTTTACCCATTTTTTCCCCTTTTCTTTATCCAGCTTTTTTTCCTCCACAATTTCACCTTTTTTGACCTAATTTGACCCGATGAAAGAGTGATGTCGGGGTGGGAGAGTAACATTGTACCATATTTGTGCTAGAAATGTGTAGTTTGCATTAGCCACAGCTTCTTGCGCATGTTCTTGCGGTTGTTTTCTGATTCTTACTCTTTAGCTTCCTATGCAAATTGGCTTTAATTGAAACTTGATCAGTCTGAGGTATTTGGCTAAACTGTGTGGTTGTTATGATAAATACTCCTGCCATTAATACCCACAGTAAATTGTCAAGTCAGATGTCGGAGGGAGGCATTTCTAAGACTATGGAAGCCTGTAAGGACATTTTTAAAGGCTTATTCCACTTGTTGTCCACTTGTCATAAAACCTTTAAAAATGTTAATATATGTTTGTCAAGTGTCATGACAGGCACTTGTTGTGTGTCCTTACCTTATGGTGCATATGTGAATGTGTTTTTATGGGCGTATAAACAGCCACTAGCATGGCAGGTCTTGGTAAATCTGTTTGATTCTGCATGAATGATGTGTCAAAACCTCACATCCAGACATTTGCGTCTGTTCACTGATGCTCAACATGGCGCTTAGTAGATATTGAAGATCCGTGTTGTGAAGTTCGCATTTGTCCATTGAATTTTTCTGGTTTCTGTCTGAAAATGTGAAGTGGGTTCAGTTTTCTGATAGTTGTGATTGAGCATTTGATTTGTCAGCACAGAATTTTTTTTAAGAAAAAGGGAAATTTGCAGCATCTTGCCTTTTGACTAACAAATTTTTTTTCAATGCTTCATTTTTTTAAACTTCATTAAGTTGCACTTTAGCAATGTTCACCTCAACCGGATCACAAGTTTTGTTTGATGTTGCTGCCTAAGGCCGGGGTTTCGCTTGTATTTCTGGATGCTGATACATTAACTTTGGTAACATACCGAAGGTTGTGGCTTAAGCCAGTGGAAGTGGCTTAACCCTTCTAGAGGAATTAATCAAAGAAGTACTGACAGTAATGGAATTTAGACCAGTGCTCCTCAAACAGGGACCACAGACTATAACGCAACTTGCTACAAAAAAAACATTAATCTTGGGGTTCCCTGGGGACTACTTTGAGAACCACTGGTTTTATAGTCGATGCTGCTAACACCAACTCTTCTACAGAGAACACACTTAAAACTACATTTTTGCACATTTTAGTGCAGAGATTCTGTTTATATATAAATATAAAATTTGGCACGACATTGTACTTATATGTTCCATGAATAAACAGTAACTTCATTAAAATGTGTAGAAGTGTGTTCTGTGTAGAGAAAATCTGAGGCATGGTTAGGATCTTGGAATAATCGGTGCATTTTTTTATATACCGATTGACTTTCGGTAGCATGGTAAGGACAGCAAACTTATATTTCATCCCACCATCAATAAAATATAGCTCTCTTCAATTGTCCGTCTCTAACCCCTCATGCCCCACCCCCAATGATCCCCACTACACAAACATATTGGCGTCAAAACAAATTGCTATCCCCAATGTTTCAATATCCAGACCACGCCTCTTTTTTATTTTTGTTTTCTTTCAACACAGTCATGTGATGATGTTGTTTTGTCTGGCTGGACACTGGTAAGCATGAACTATTAAAAAATGAGATCATTTTGACTTCATTCAACCCACAAGTGATTTTAGCTTTTTGTTGCAAGATTGTTTTATATTTTTGTCCAATTTATTGCATATTGTAAAACCTAAGCATCTGGATTTTTTGTTTCTTAAAAAAACAAAACAATATTGCACTCTATCACTGTAACAATATCAAAAACTTTAGAAACACATTAACAAAACACTATTTACATTCTCTGGCTACAGTCATTTCCTCTGTGTCCACTATTTACAAATAAATAATTCATTCATAATCTTTCAATAAACTGAATGGGCTTGGAGTTCTTTTGAGTTCATTGAGTACAATTGTATTTGAACAGTTTTAACATATCGTTGGCTACGGACCAAGGGTGTGTATCAAGGGTGCCCAGGAAGGCCGGCGTCCAACACAGTTTGGTGTTTCTCCTGCCCAAACCCACCCACTTCGACTCGCCTGTTGATTTCCAGGTTTTGTCAAAGTGTTTGGAGGAGGGGGCCTAACAAACTGGGCTGGATATACCAGCCCTGCAGGGCCAGATCTGGACAACCCTGCCTTATGTCTTAGTCATGGACATTTAGATCAATACAAGATGAAACGTTCTTCCGTTGTGTGTAGATGAGTGCACTGTTGTATGTTCTGATATCGTTCATGCTTTAGGGATGAGGATGGGGGAACTCCGTCGATTAGCTTCTCCAGCAGGTTAGGAGCATGAGGGAGTGCGAGGCATCCTTAGGACGAGAAGGAGTTCGGCTGGAATGCACAGATGTTTCTCCTGGAAAAAATATGGGGGTCAAATTAGGACAAATAGACATGAACATGAACTCTAGTCATCAAAAGCGGCTTGCGAGGTCACAGTTTTATTGCATTTAATGCACTAAAACTTTCACATCAAGTCTAGTACATGTCACCATTTCCACAGCACAAGAACTACCAACCGCTGCACTGAAGCTCTGCTGCAGCACTCTGTTCACTTGTGAGCAAACAAACCACAAGGATGGCCGTAATAACTTATGTGAAGGACTACATTAGTGTTGCAGGGCAAATTCTTCCAAGTAAAATAACATGGATATATCCATATATATAGATATCCTGAACATTAAAGCAACCAATCATAGTTAACCAATAAACTTGGGCTGTGTCTAATCTCTCACTTAATCTGTACAAATTGCTGAATCATTGTCAGTATTTAATAGCCTGTACTTTACAAGCTAATTATATATGGGTCGAGGTTCATATAGAGAGTGACTTGGCTGTTAGGAGTGGCCTTATTGAGTAAACATGTTATTTTAATACTGTGCAGTTTTCTGTGGAAGTAAAGATCTTTTTTTTATTAAACTTTTGACAGTCAGCAGTACTGAAAGGTGGAGAAGTGTGTGGTGCTTTATTTCAGAATATCAGATTATAGTCTTAGATGGCTAAAAAAGTACCAGGAACACGGAGAAACATCCCAGATTATCAATTTTTGTTTAGGTTTCCCAAGTTCGTGCCATTGCCCAGTTGTTCAGGGGGAGTTTGGGCTCTTGTTTATGTGTTGTTGTTTTCGTATGAACATGGCCTGGATCTTGATTGTAGTCTCTTCTTCTTCTTTTCGAGCAACATGGTGAAGATGAGCTATCGGCCTGTATTTGTAAAGTCTATCTGTGCTAATGCTTATCTAGGATGGCTTTTAGTCTAAACAGGAACTCCTAAACCATATCTTCTTCAGCTTTGGGTGTGTAATTAGTGTTCTTTACCTGCAGTAGTTGGTGCCACACTCATATTTGTCTCTGCAACTGGCGCCTACAGGCTTCAGAGTGTTCCAGCGCCACAGTAATGAACGCTTGGCGCGGTGGATAAGGCCTGAAGCCCACGCACCAGATACTGGAGCTGCTTCTACCTGCAGAAAGAGGGAGAGAGAGATAGAAAGAGAGAGGGGGGGCTATTAGACTAATAGCATGTATAAACCAGTATCAAGGCATCAGGCACCTTGGGTAAGAACCTTTTATGATGCTTCTTATCTGTAACCCTCAGCCAAGTCAGCAAATTTCTACCTCTTGTAACAGCAGTTTTCCAAAGTTATTATAATGTTTTTTTTTAAAAACGTACATGAACATCTCAGTGCTGGCTTGAAAATGAACCTCCAAGACAACCCATTGTTTCTTCCCATGAAAGGATTTTTTTGTAAAAAATGTTGCAAAAACAACCAGACCAGGCTATAACGAAACTACGCCTAGATCTTTTGCTTTGCAATGGCCTAAAAGGAATAAATCAATAAGTAAATACACAATTCCTAAGGCCATGCTCTTCATCCTGCACGATACCATCAAGCAACGGTTGGGAAATCTGTCATGGTTAAAGGTCTAAGCTCGACGTTGGAACCTTCATATCAGCATTCACAGTAGGAGGCCATGTCTCTCCCGATGTGCTGCTGCGTAACCCCAGACTTGTGGACCTAAACGAAGGTTCTAGAAATGGTTCTTCCTTACAAAGCCGTAGAAGAACCACTTTTGACTCGGTGAAAATGTCGGTTCACTATAAGGTCCATATTTTTTGCTCCAACACGTAGAGACAGAAAACTGCGGGGTCCCAGGGAACTTCAGGAACTTGGTGGTGTCCTGGAGAATTTCCCAGTGCATGGTTATTTGACGAACCGTAATTGTAAAGTTTAAGAATCCTTAACAAAATGTTGAGGTACTGTGTCAGAACTTCTTCGACTGCATCAACCACCAAGAGCCATTGAAAAGATTAATTTTGTTTTAGTTTTTGTAGTCCTCAGATGTTCCTCGTCTCCCCACACATTCTTGACTATATTTGCTCTCCTAGTTACCAACACACACCTCTGCTCTGATCTGTTTGAGGTATCACACCTTCCCCAGAGTAACACGTAGATGGCATCTTCTGTGGTTGGGATCCTACCTGGGTGGTGAGCAGCAGCGAGATCACCATGGCGATGGCGAATAGAGCGTGGTCTGACGTTTTCATGCTTTACGCCGATGTTTCTTCTGTCACGCTTGGAGCACGCCTGGTTTGCAGTGAGGGTGCACGTAGGGCAGGCTTTCTTTATATTAGCGTTGCTATTCTGCTGATAAGAGACTCAAAGGGCAACGGTCACCCGCGACGGCGCGAAAAGGGACACGTTAACCAAGAAATTAGGACGAGTCCACGTCTCCACTGAGTACTTTACCCAAATTTTCCTCTGTCCAAGATGACAACATGGTGTGTCATGACTGAATCAAAAAAATTGTGCATCTTTGTGTGTATGTGTGTGTGTAGGCCAGCTGTGCTGCTACAAAGTGTTTTTTATTTTTCCTCCACAAAAGGAATCCCTGCCTGTTATTAATGTATAAATGTCCACAAATATATTTTGTATATTTTATATTTTAAACAGTTCCTATTTATATTCATTTTGTCAGCACATTCTTTACACTGTGTAAAAGGAACAGTCCAGAATGACTTAGAATAGAAGTCAAATCGAAGTCTTTTGAACAATAACTAACTCTCCCTTACTCTGAAGTAGTGCTTGGGAAAGTGTGTTAAAACTGTGGTCCCCAACCCACGGGCTGCGGACCAGTACCGGGCCGTGGGTGATGTGGTACCGGTCCGCGGGCTGCACAGAAAAAAACGTGGATTTTACCCGTGTTCTGCTGTCGCTCGTTGTTATGAAAACGCTGTTAATAAAGCTGGGAGTACACACTGGATTTACCTTTATTATCATATTTTAAAGATACCCCCATTATTATATATTTAAAATATCCCCCATTTTTATGCGTATCATTGATTTGTATATCTACATATATTTATCTGCCACACTTTAAAGGCCGGGCCGTGAACATAGTTTCTGATATTAAACCGGTCCGTGACCAAATAAATGTTGGGGACCACTGTTAAAATATACTGCTCAAAAAAATAAAGGGAACACTTAAACAACACAATGTAACTTAGGAGGCAACACTGATTTACAGTCTATACTCTCTCAGTGACAATCAGTGTTGCCTCCTAAGTGGACAGTGTGATTTCACAGAAGTGAAATTGACTTGAAGTTACATTGTGTTGTTTAAGTGTTCCCTTTATTTTTTTGAGTAGTATTTAAACACACATACACGTATATATATATATAGGTATAAGTTGTTTAATTATAATTACATATACATATATTCTTGATATGAACATATATAGCTTGAGAAATAAGCTCTGCTTTTAAACCCCCTTCATAAGGATACATGGTATCTGCAAAACAATTTTGAAAAGGTCATGACAACCGACATAAACCTTTAAAAATCAATTTTAGAAAATTCTTTTGTAGAGGCCGTGTGCCCTTACGACTGCTGTGTGGGAGTCACAACACCTTTCCAGTGTGTGATAACCACGCCGAACCATAACTGAAGTTGTTCCATACCTTTGTGCAAGAGTGAGGCTTCTCCAGGCCTTAACCGGACTGTTTATCACACTCTGCTGGCCAAAGTTCCCCAGCCAAGACAAAGTGTGAAGATTTCCTGACAACAACATGACAATTAAATGGTTCTTATTATTATACCTATAGGGACACGCTGACCTCTGAGGGTACCGGTCATGAACTTTCTTTGGCGAACACATTAGAAGCCAATTTTGGAATATGGTACACTCTGGGTTCAGAGTGTGAACTATTACCCCTCCATAATTGGGGAGGTACTGTCTTCCTTACACTGTTAAGAAACTCCCTCCCCCCCCACCCCTCCAAACCGCAATTTAGTCTCTTTGTGGGGGGTCTGGGTATTGATTCAGCGGTACAGTGCCCCGCAGGACCCCCTGTAATCCGAACCATGTCTGGGTTTACGCTAAGTAAGTTTCTATAGCATTCAGAGTTATGGCCGTTCACGTGGTATATGGGCATTGTGGTCATGTCTGATATTTGGGTCATGTCATGATTTTGGTCAGAAAAGAGAAGGTGTAAAGGTCTGAGCGCCCAGATTACGAGAGATTCTTTGCCAATAAAAGCAACTCTGGATGCCATTAGGAGTAACTGATGAGCCTTTCGGACATCTGAGTTTGTAGTTTAGTTCTTTCCGACCATAAACAGAACTGATTTCATTCATTAGGCCATGAAAGCTGGTGTGGTGGAAATAGATTGTATTAACATGCTGGACCAGGTTCGTAATTCCGCTGAATAAAGCCAAAACTGGACCATCGTGGACTGGACTGTCACCAAAAACAGGACTGGGTTTGGTCATTTCTCTGGAGGACCTGCTATCAAAACATGTTTTGGTAGCAGCATCGCTCCATTGCAAAATAAAGCTATCTTCACACACAACACACAGCTGATCATCAACATTTGGGGTAACGTTTGGGAAACTGAAAATCAATTTTTGGGCAAACCATTGCTGTAAGTGTTAGTTTGCTCAGGACTCCCAATGCAAACATCCCTTCAATGGACACCCCGGAACAAGGTCGGTTATGCAATGCAGTCGTAAACAATAACCACAGTTGTTCTGTGGCTGGCTGGATAGTGAGCCTGTCACATTACATAAGCTGTGTTAGTATGGTTCTCTTGCTGAGTAGCACTACAGGACCTGTCACTGCCTGGGCTGAACCCGGATTTCCTGGGTTTCCTCTCTTAAAGAGGTGTTTGATAAGGTTTTGGGAATGGAATCTGAAAGCTGATTTGGGGTAAAGGGACAGCAGCTGAATGATTGACTTTGCAGCATCACTCCGTTGGAATCTTCCTGTGGGAGGATATCCAGGAGAAAACTCATTGTTGAAGATGTTGGTAGTACTCCAGGTACAATCTGCCTACAACACACATTATAGTAGTCTTGGACAACCGGTTTGATTTCTGTAAGGGTGTCTTGTCTTGCTCTGCTTTTGAAAATAATGGTGCCAGTATAGGTTCCTTGGAACGATGCCAAAAAAAGAACTTCCTTTGCTTCCTACTTTGGAACCTCTTCTGTGGCGATTAACTCACAAAGTCAGAAAAACTGAAAAACTGGGGGAAAAATTGGGCAAATTTCTTTCCAGGCCCACGGCACAAAATAGACAATATTTCTAAGCAATCATGATATTTGGAGCTTATAGAAATCTCTATAATAAACACAGATGCTAAAATACACCATTTGAGCTAGAGCTACAATTGTTACTGAATTGAATCAAAATCTGAGATTTATTTTGATAATTACATGTTTATGTGTCATTTTTCAGCTTTTGGGAAAGTTTAAACATGTTTGTCATGAAACAGATTTGCTGGTAATTATATTTCTGGAGAGATTAAGCTCTAAATATGACCTCCCAGATAAGACAGTTTTTGAAATAAGCAAATTTTCTAGCAGAGAGAAGAAATTGTTTCACCATGATTGCAACGTGGAAGGACCTTGCAACTTTGTCCACGAAGGGCACACTGCACCAAAGTTTGTGACCTTATGATGCCTTATATATTAAAAACTATTGGTTGTACAGACCTCATAGTCTGATGTAAAGTCAACGAAATATTGTACTCTAAACTCAATCTGTAGCTTTTAGCATCTGCCAATTGAAGAACTAAGAATCTAGTGACTCTAGTGATGATCAGGCAGATCATCAAGTGACTGGCACACAGACCTTTTATTTTATATTCAATAAAATCTCAGTTTCCAAACCATACACTCTTGCCAGATGTATTACTAACTTCGCCTTCTTTTCTGTGTTTCTTGTATTTTCTCATCTTTCTTCAATTTTATAAAGAAGAGGCGGCAATAAAACATTTTCCTTATTTGCCAGACTTGGAGGTGTGGCTGGGCAAACATGCAAGAAAAATGACAACGTTTTTTTTTGTAGGTTTTGTCGGGTCGTTGACCTGACGAATGACCTGATAAAGGGAATGAACCGATGAAACCTACAATTTTTTTTTTTTTGGTGATATTGGCCACTCTCTAGAACAGTATTCAACCCCACCCAAATAGTTTTCTGCATAGGGGATAACATGAAAACATGCAGTACATGTGCATTAAAGGCAAGGCCCCAAAGACTTTCATATAAGGAGTAACAATCAGAATGCATCATGGTAAATACAGCCAAGCACCTTCTCCCATTGGTTAGGCCTTCAGCAGCTGGAATGAAGGCCTTGGACAAGTTAGACCAACATAATTAGCAGGTGACAGGACTCTCTCATCATATTTTTATTTTAACAGGTGGGATTAATTTCTGGAGAAGCAAAATACCTATAAAAGTACGAGATCACCAACTCTGCTCCTGGAGATCTATGTTCCTGCCGTGTTTAGCATCATCTTGCATCCAACATGCTGCCCTCCGCTCCACACCCAGTCAATAAAGGTTCATTAGCCAGAGCAGCTTGCACTAGACGTCTAAGGAATGCTGATCTCCAGGACAAGGGTTGGAGACCACTGGCCTAGATAGATCACTGACTGTACAGCTGGAGAACAAACAGATGGCTCTTTACCGAAAGAAATAATGTGCAGCTCATTGCCGGACATTCAAAATAACTCATAATCACTCATCGTGGGAACAACTACCATCTGCTGAGCTTAGGTATTAGGTCTTATCCGTTTATCAGCACTGACAAATGCTCCAGTGGCCAGCTCTTGATCCTTAGCTTCTGTGTGTCCATGCTTTCTTATCATCCATCCACTTAATTAGAAACACATACACTGTGCTTACACTCACTGTCAACATCCCAGGATATATATTTTTTATTGTATGATATTTTATGATACGTCATGATAGAAAAGTAACAGGACTGACAGTAACAGGGTGTCAAGCTCATATGCCTCTAGTTAGCTAATATTCAAGGTCACAAGAGCAGATGTCATACAGTTTAAAATGTTATTACTTATAGATACAAACTGATATAAATAACAAGATACAAGAAATATTAATTAATATGTTGAAAACTGGTAACAGGAATGACACGGTAGGATGTCTCCGTCCCCAACAATCTTATAAAACAACAAAATTCTACAGAAGAGAGAAACGTACTTGTGTTTTAAATGCTGGAAATCCTCTTCCTGTAAATGATGTCACTGCGGGAATGTGCCGTTATTTTATAGTTTATTTTGCATCTGTACCAGGGTTTACTTGAAATCAGGGGACACTGATAAAATGATTTATATTTTATGGAGATGACATGTTAAAAACATTGCTTAACAATGAGATTACTTTTAGAACAATATACAAATGTGACAAATCATTTTTCCAATAATTTACTATTAAGCTTGACCTGCTGACAAATACCTTCCATAGTGAGGGACAGGCCAAAATCTCTGCCTCATCAACATGAATGCAAATTTACCCATGGGCAATAATACAATAATATTTAATTTACTTAATTTTGAGGTAGACAGTCAGTGCAGATCTAATACTGATGGGTAGCTGATTGGACAGCATAGTGGATAACCACCATTTCAGCAGGTTTAGTTTCAGATCTTTCCTCCACTAGCTGAGCAACTCCTGCAGATTTAGGAGAAATTGTGGTTGGGAAATTGTTGACATGCAGTTGTAGCAGGTGCCAATTTGGCATGAGGTAGACAGTGTTTGGGCAAATGTACAAATACAGTACGCGTATTTGTACAGGAGTCAACTCAGTCAACCGCGGATTTTTTTTTAGAACCAAACAAAAGTTTTATGTAGAAATCCCCACAATAACACAGAAACTGAAAATATCCTTAGCCTTTTTTGCTTTTTTATGGCAATAAATATATATTTTCTACAGAAGGGGACTCGGGGAAGCACTTTTTTCGAATTCCACACCAAGGTTGAGCCCCCGCGGTGCAAGCACTCAGACACTTCAAACTCCACAGTTGGCTGATCTACAGGAGACCTTTCCAACGAGCCCTAATTTTTAGCTCGAGTAGATCAGGGGTTATTCCCAAAAACTGTTTACCTCGCCACGGTGTCCCAATACTTTTGTTCAGCGACCTTCCAAGTTGCATATCTCAGCAAGGAATTTAAATTAAAAGAGGCGAATATGGGGAGCAGATTTGGGGACATAAATTTGGCATTTTTAGGCTTTTTGATTTTTACCAAAACACAACAATGCGTTTTTTCACTATAAGCGGGGGATTACTGTTTACAATAAATGAGAATTTGAGTATGATTCTCAATAACATTTCAGAGATGAATTTAGGGTCCAAAGCTTTTAATGACTTGTACACAATGAGTCACTAATTGAAATCAATTCTGTACTGAATTGAGGCCATTGCAAAGACCTGAGAACTGGAGAGAAGTGCTCTCTTGTCATGGTCAACAGGGCACTACTTTAATGGCACTACATTCAAACAAACAGACTTTTATATAGAGTTGGTCCCCCTTTTACAGATATAAAACCTTCCACTGTTCTTGAAAGACTTTCTACAATATTTTGGAGTTTCTTTGTACATTTGTGTCTACACATTCTGTAGAGCATTTATGAGATCAGACACTGATTTTGGACGAGAAGGTTTGGATC
>JBBPDH010000022.1:1154235-1172252 GCA_037974565.1 Clupeocharax schoutedeni
TCTAATTAATTACATGGTGTGGCGATTAATTAATCTAATTAATTGCATTTAATCGCACATACATACAGACATTACAGTTGCTTGAGTGTATATATGTATATACACTCAAGCAATTCACTCTGGGATCAATAAAGTAGGCTATAATAAAAACACAGAAAAAGATAGGTAGGAGCATGTGTCACAAAAATAAAATAAAACAGAATAAGCCAAAAAAGAAATAAGCCCATAAATGCTGTTAGAAAATGTAAAAGTAAATCAATAAACAGAAAATAAAGAAATAGAGAACCTACAAAAAATGGAAGGAAATAAAATGTGAAGAAAAAACAATGAACAGGTTCACGAAATGACAATGTCACAAAATTACTGTGTTGTTAAAAATAAAGTTAATAATAACAATTAAAAATACATTTACGGGAAATAATAAACTATTATAAATATCACATTATATCAAATCACATCAGATAGGGTTTCTATCTTACATTTTTCTGACATTTCATGTTTTTATCAGAAGGTTCAGCTACTGCATCTGTGTGATTTTGTTAATCAAAAACAGCTACTTTTTTCTGCTTTTATGGAAAGTAAACAACCAATGAAATATTTTAAATATTTTGTTTATATAGTTAAACAATACAATGAGTATACTGTGTATTGTGCTGCTTTATAAATAACATCTGATTGTGTTATTATACTATTTTATTTATTTATGTATGTACGTATGTATGTACTTATGTTATAAATTCTTACAATTATGATAAAAACTGCTTTATTATTAAAACAATGAGCAGTGTCCTCTGCTGGTCATCCTACATGACCCATCCCATGACACATTTATAAAACAGTTAATCACTTTACTGTGAACGAACAGAAACAAACTGCTGAATGGGTGAATGTAAGCAAACACAATGTTTTTCATCTTACAGTCCAATCTGTGGACTGTGTGGTCAATAGATACTATGGTCAGAATGGGCTGTATGGACTGTATGGACTATATATTGTATGGAGTGTACAGACCGTATGGACTGTATAGACTGTAAGTACTGTATGGACTGTATAGACTCTAAGTATTGTATGGACTGTTCAGAATGTATGGACTGTATAGACTGTAAGTACTGGATGGACTGTACAGACTGTATATATTGTATGGACTGTACAGACTGTATGGACTGTATAGACTCTATGGACTATATAAACTGTATGTATTGCATGGACTGTACAGACTATGTATTGTATGAGCTATTTGGTCTGCATGAACTGTATGGAATATTCTATAGTTCTATAGAGTTCTATATAGACTGCATGATCTGTATGTATGTATTGGTTGTATGTATTGTATGAACTGTACAGACTGTATGGACTGTATAGACTGCATGTATTGTATGAACTAGATTAGAGTGTATGGATTGTATAGACTGTATATATTGTATGGACTGTACGGAATGTACAGACTGCATGGACTGTAAACTGTATGGACTGTATAAACTGTATGTATTGTATGGAATGTACAGACTCTATGTATTGTATGAGCTGTTTAGTCTGCATGGACTATTGGACTATTGTATGGACTATTCTATAGTTCTGTATGGACTATTCTATAGTTCTATAGAGTTCTATATAGACTGCATGATCTGTATAAACTGCATGGTCTGTATGGGTTGTTTGGTCTGTATAGACTCTATGGTTTGTATTGTCCTATATAGCCTGTATTGCCTGAATGGTCTGTCATTTTTTATAGATTACATGGCCTGTATGGCCTGTATTGTTCAGTGTATGCAGTATGATCTGTATGGTCTGAATAGATCAATACAAGCTATATACACTGTAGAGTCTGTATGATCTGTATGAACTGTATGGACTGAATGGGCTGTCTGGAGAGTGAAAGATGTGTTGACAGTTTATGTGCTACATTTACCAACAGTTTATACAACAGTTTATACGCTACATCAAACTCCTTAATCTCCAAAATAAGAATAACAAGAGCTAAATATAAAATTATTATTACATAAAATATGATTCTAAAACATACTGATAGATAAAACTGTAAAAATCTCAGAACTGGCAAAAAGTAACGACAATATCTATGGAGCCCCCCCACCCTTTGTCAATGGTCCCCTATGCTTGGGAGTCAGCAGACAGAGGGGGGGTATGTGGGGTGTGAGTTGGGGGGTGTTTTCACGCTCATTACCTCAGTTCAGTCATGGCTTAGTCTCAGCACGCAACCCGTGACGGTCATGAGAATTCCTTTCCTCACAAATTTCGAGCTCATGGCAGCCACGAGGGTTTTAAGAAGGAGGAGAAAGAGACAGAGAGAGGGAGGGTGAGAGAGAGAGGAAGGACCAAACTCATTCTGATCAGGCCTGAGTGCAACTCTTTCTGTCTCTGTAATTGAATCATCCAATTCGGGTAAGATCTGATTGGCTTTTTTCTGTTTGTTCGTTTAAGCAAGCAATAACACAATGATTTGATTATTCAGGTGTTAGATTCAGGTTTTCATCAGAGGCAATTCCTACTTTAGGAATTAGTTTACTTTGATGTAAACAAGGGGGATGCATTGTATATTGACTGCAAATGTATAGGATAAGATGTATATGTAATGTATAGGATAGCATAGGATTGTACACAGGACGTATAGTGAAAGACAGGATTTTAAATGGGATTGTATATAGTCTTCATAGTATGTACAAGATGGGATAAGATTGTAAATAGGATGTATGGGATGCATGGGTTTGTATATAGGTTGTCCAGGATAATAAAGAATATTTATAAGATATTTATAAAATATAGGAACATATATAGATTTATAATTTATAAGATAAAGGAACATATAGGGAACATGCGCCATGTACATAGGATGCTAACGTTTCTTGCACTTTTGGCATAGAAGTCACAAACTGCACTAAAATGATCAAGCTTTACCATCTTCTCTCATCTTTGTTCCTCAGGAACAATGCCTAGAGGCGACTTCAACGTTCACTTCGCAAGCAGAGGCCGTGGCTCCTACATCAGGGCAGAGGAGTATGTTAAATTCAATGGACTGGTCTTAAACAGAGACAATAGATTTGAACCCTAAGCAAGGATGCACCACGAAACCAAACATCTTGATTTTGACCTTAATCTTCAATAGGGGAAAAAGAGCAGATTAAGTCACTTTGGGGTAAACTACTGAATTTGCCCCCTTGCTTTTTAAAAATTTGCCCCTTAAATAATAGAATCTCTTGAAGTAACACCTAAGGGGTTTCACACTTATGCCTTAAATCTAATGTTAGGGTAAAAGTAAAGGGTCAGTTTCACAAATTAACAGCCACTTCAAAGGGGTTGGTGTATGTTCAGGGGGAGATTCCGCACCAGAATAAGCTCAGCTGGGGCAAACTGGGAATTAACTGAACGCATTCATCCATCAGGGCTATGCAATATATCGTTTGTTAACGAATCTTCAACCAATCAGGGTATCACCTGGTCTGTTGACCA
Source organism: Clupeocharax schoutedeni (assembly GCA_037974565.1). NCBI lineage: Eukaryota > Metazoa > Chordata > Actinopteri > Characiformes > Alestidae > Clupeocharax > Clupeocharax schoutedeni. The sequence goes on from JBBPDH010000022.1 coordinate 1,157,701, forward strand.
ATCACAGCTTCAGCTTTAGATCACTTTCTGTGTTTTAACCAAATGCGGTATCTGTGACACACAAACATGCTACGTTTATTAAGTTAGGTAAATTAACCCATGATATCTCATTTAAGGTTGCTTAGTATTGTTTTTTTTTTTTACCGTGCACTCCAGGGCGGCTGGCATTGCCCTGCTGGCGATCATCCTCACGGCTCTGCTCATCCTGGGCTGCTGGTACTACCGGCGAAGGAGCGGCTACAAAATGATCCGGGTGAGTTGTGGTGTTTGATTATACTATAGTCTATTTCAGTATCAGAACTCGATTGATCTCATGGGAAATTGCTTATGCCATGAGTGCACAGACAAGAGCAATGTAAAATATACAATTATAATAAGTGAAACCAATATAAAATGCAGAAAAGAATGAATGCGAAACACTCTGTTATGTACACAAATGCTGGGTATACTATAGATACTATAATGCTATAGATAAACAACTTATGGTTAAAAGAAATAGTAGAAACACAAATAGTTATACTGTATGTAATCAGCAGATCAGTAATAATAATAATAATAATTATAATAATAATAATAATTACTATTAATGTATAGCACTTTTCAAAAACAAAGTTAAGGATGTCTGACAGAAGTAGTGATATTTCACACAATAACACTACTGCACATAAGATATTACACATAATAAAATGATTCAGTGCTCCTGTATAATCAATCCCATCAAATATTGCACATGAAATCGCAAATGCTCTTGTGAGTGCAGTTTCTTACTGTACATTAGAAAGGATTAAAAAAACAACTGCACCACGGAGGGGGATGTGTGGGCCACATTTCAGTCCAAACTTTGATTAAATTAAGTTCAAACAAAATTAATTTTAAGCCCTTTTACAAGACCAGGTTTGGTCTTAGCAGCAAGGGGGTTTTGAGATTAAAGGAGTAATGCAGTGTTTTACTTGGCCTGTGAGCCGGATTTTTCTGCTGCTCACATGACTGGCAGCTTGTCAGGACGATGGAAAAGCTTCTTCTCCACTGTCCACTTGCAGAAAAGGGGTCTTAAAATGTGAATCGAAGGCTGTAGTAACTCCCACTACAACCCTGAGCGCCACCGTCCACTAAGGTGGAACTATTTTCACCTGATTGGACGCCACATAATTGCACCCAAGTTTTGTTTTATTTTGTAGTTCTTTGGAACATCTTCAAAAGGCGGTGGTGATTACTAGGAATTCTGAGGAACACAGGGTTCATCATCTTCAGTGTGTGTGTTCACGCAGAACGCCAGAGGCAGCAATCAGTCCTGGAGGGATATCATGAGATCGGGGCAGTACGGAGAACCAGGAGCTGCGGCTGACAACAAAGTGGCCCTTAACGAGTTCAGCAACCTCCAACCAGTGGTAAGAAAGACCGTGCATGTGTAATTCTGCTTAATGTTTTGTGCTGAATGGAGACGCGTTGTAAACGTTTATGTATCGTTGGATATTATGTATGTATATCTGGAATGCACTATAGGATCCCACACCCACAATAATAGAAACGTGACGGTGTCATTCCTCAATCACTCTTAAATCAGCTCTCTGAAGGCAGAATCATCTTAGGCCTGGAGAATAACAGAGCAGGCAGGTCATGATTTCCACAGAATGCCAAAGGGTATAAACAGGACACGTGACTATACAGTGGCAAACCTGAATGCTTCAGGGGTTCAGAGTTGCATCAGGAGGCCTGTAGTGAGGATTAGCAGTAGGAATTTGGGAGGGGTAGAGGGGAGGTCAAAGTACTCCAAGCTAACAAGGGCCTCCTATGATTCCTGTCTAAAGAAGGTTCCCTCCAATCCCAGTGTTGTTAGTCAGCCAAGACACACTTCCTTTGTGTAGTTTTAGCACCAAAGCTTTGACGCTAATGTAGCTAACGTCACCTCAGGAAGCACATCGCATGCCTTCCTCATCACCGTTGCTTCAAGGCTGTTCAGTAGTGTCTTATAGACTCAATTATGAGGTATCTGACACTGTACAACACACTATTACCTATAAACACCAACGAAAAGACACTGCAAAGCTAAAAACAAAGGTGGCAGCTACTGTTGAAGCCTAAATTCTATCTAAACTTTTGTCCATTAAAAAAAAAAATCTTCATCAGCGAGATTACTTGAGGTAACAAAAGAGATAATGGAGTAGCCATAAAGTGACCCGAAGCATCCAAAATAGCTTTAAATCGAGCACAGTAGCGTCAAGTGATCATTTAATATTGTTTTTTAGTGCCACATTTGACAAATTATACAAGCCGTTTGTTAAATCGATGAATGAACCACAACACAAAGTTGTCAAAAGATTGCATTAGCTTAGTGCAGCTTTTACAATCACAATATTGATTTACCCTGGGACAAGAATCTCAGGTTTTGTACTTAGGAGGCGTCTTAAGAACTGTAGTTGGCGTGTAATGAAGCACACATTCATATGCAAAGCTTTACTTATTTGTGAGAACCTCTCACTGAGGTAAACCAAGAGAAACACTGATTTTCTAGACATTTATCTTTTAAAACAATAATTCTCTGGCTGCTTACACCATTTTCCATTGCAAGTACTTTACAGATTATGATGGTATTTTGCCCAGAAATCTTTCATTTCTTTTTGTTGTTGTTGCAGCCGCCCAATGCCCCACCAGCCTATGAGAAGATCGCCTCTGCACCATTACCGCCACCTTATACGCCCTGAAGAATTTCAATACGTCTGACTGTTATGGGCTTGTCCAACTTCAAATGTCATTTAAATAGAAAACAGTGGGGGGCAAATCCACTGTTGCTGGGCATAGTCTGTACACCAGCCTGCTTGTTTCTGCAATATATTGTGCTAAATTCTTCAAAGGTGCAATGACAGTTTTACATTCAGCTCTATCACAAAGGGGTCAAGTGTAAGTCTATGGGAGGATGTACGGTTTTTCCTGAGCTTTCAGACAGTTATCTTCAAAATATAATTCTTTACTATATATTTACTTTGCACAGCTGCAGCACACAGACACTGGCCAATTAGATTGATTTCATGTTGCTACACAGTACATCCTCACAATATTCAGTACATCAGTGGTGCTCTTTCTTACTTTTGGCTCAATACCAGCTTTTTGAATGCTGTTTGCTTTGTTTAAGACATCAAAAACACTGAAGAACAGTGTAGTCATTCAGTCTACTTGGCAACAGTTTGTCAACTGGTGGATTGTAGCATTTGCCATTGGATCAGGAAGTATTTTGTTGCGTTCAGGTTGAACAGATCTGAATTTTATTGTCAGCTGAGAAGAACAATGCTGAATTTACCCACAACTTACCTCCACTATGCTCTAACTTGTTCAAATATGGCATGTTCTCTTTTTTTTTTTTGTTCTTGAGGAACTCAAGGTTAACGAACAAACAATAAAAGTAATCTGATACAGAACAAAAGCACTGCATTTATTTCTTTATTATCCAATATAAGTGGTCCAAAAAAACCTACTACAACATTCTGAAAAATCCAAGATAGGCAATGTAATAAATAAGTCTACCTCTTTAACGTGTAAACCGTAGTCCAGACTTCTTAAGTATACCATTGTATGGTAGCGCTAGAATTTGTTTTACGTTAGTTTTGATACCTGTATGTGTGCAAGAAAAAACCCAACTGTTAATGATGACCGAAGTGACTAACCTCCAATCCACCACCAGGAGAAAATGGCCTGAACAGAACTGGTAGACATATGCAAAAAACTGCAGGTCAATCAACGCTACAAAAGATTCAACTCTTCCTTCTGAAATCTAGTTTTTGCATACTAATGGAGCAGGAAAAGCCCACAGTTTACTATGTACATTACTGGCCTAATAAGATTTTATTAAACAAAATATAAGTTTTGATATTTAAAAAAAAAAAAGTTACAAAATGGTGCTTATTGAGAAGAATGAAACGTTCTAATTTGGAGTCAAAAAAGAAAGTATGGATTTACTGTCCCACCTCTTGCAGCAATACAATTTAGATCGCTACACAAAAGGTTTTTTTTTTTAAAAAAAACCCAAAAAAAACAAATTGAGTGAAATATGTATCAGGGTGAGTGATTAGGCCCTTCTGGCTTAACTGTTACTATTCTCTGGGAATCAAGAGCATTCAAAACCGTTCCAGTAGCACTACTGCAGGTGGGAACCATCACTTGAGCTGTCATTGCATTGGCCACGACTGGTACACTTTGTATGGCAGGGCATCTAACTACATTCAAAATGGCACCATCAGGACTCAACATCAGTTTACTTGGGGTATGAAGAGTGGGCACCCCTGGGACCTGCACTGGAATCTTTCTTTGAACCTGTGATGGGTTGGTTAGGACAACCGGCATTCTAATACTTCCAGGCTGCACACCCCTAAGTGGCGGGCAAGGTGCCATTATAACAGTGCTTACAGATGGAGGTACTGTTGCAATAGGAGTGGCTTGACTACTACTGAAGGTGCCCCCAATTGGTGGAACAGTTGCCACAGGAAGCGTCTGCATTCTTGATACTGTGCTACTCAATGGTGGCATGGTAGCCGCTGGGGCAGTCCGGGAAATAACCGGAGGAAGTGCTGTTCGTTGGGGTTGTGGTGGTGGACTTCCAAGTCCTGTTTGTAAAACACCTGGTGTGACCAAGCTTGGTAGACCTTTCTGTGACTGTGCAGGAACTGCAGCAATTCCTTTTGAACAGCTAGAAACACTGTGTGAAGATGCAGCGATGTGCCCTTTTCCTTCTGGGGCTGAAAGTCTCACAATGCTGGTCAAGCTTTGTTGTCCCGATGATGCGACAGACCCTAGCTGAGGTACCTGTGCAAAGACTGCAGAATCAGTAGCGACCAGCGAGGCTCTGACCGCAGTTTTAGGAACAGGGTCAGATGTTCCAACTTTTGCTGTGGTGCAGACTGGCAGCCTAACAGACATACGGTTTGTCGGCATCCCTGGTGCCACCACTGGACCTGGCACAGCTGAAGTAACAGGAGGAGGGTTTGAAGTACCCCTCGAGACTGGAGCCCCCGCTGGACATCCAGGGCACGTGGCCGGACTTGAAATTAAAAGAACATGAGTGCCAGATCCAAGGCCTTGAGCTGGCACCACAAATCTCATGTTGTTGATAAAGAGCTGGGTTCCAGGAGCAAGTGGAGCGCTCGTATTAATCACAACTTTTTCCTGCATTGTGGTGGAACCACTGATGGGACTTACAGGAACTCTCATAACAGAACTCAAACTGGTCTGAGATAGAGGAAAAGGGGTGCCTGGTGTGTGTGATGTTTTTGTAGTGCTCAGAGTAAGAGCGTTAGAGACTCTTGGCACAGGAAGAGCAACTGGAGGTTTGACTGGTGAGGGAGTAAGAGATGTAGTAATCCATGACTTGTCCTTTATCAGACCTCTTGGTAAAGTGGCGTCTTTGTTAATTAGGGTTCCAATAGATGGACTAGCCAAGTTTGGAGTCAAAGTGCCAGGTACTGGCTCCGATTTATTATTCAAGGTGTTTGATACAGAGATGGGGGATGATGTATTCTTTTGATCCACTGTTGAAAGGAGTGCGGAGGAGGCCATGTGCCCAATGCCGTAAGTCGAAAATGTAACAGTTTTACCATCGGTGGAGCCACTTACTTTGACAGAACTTTTGATAGGACAGGTAGTTGCAGCAGGTTTGAGCTTTTGGACATCAATCTGTCCACTGGAAGCCGTTGCAGACGTAACTTTTGTGGCCGCTTCAGACAGTGGTGCCACATACTTGGTTACGACTGTCCCTTCGTCCATTATCCTAGTTGTTAACCCTGATATATTAATACCCTGGACTTTAGTCGGAGTACGAGTAGTTGTGTTGCCAGTGGCTTGGACAAGGTTTGGTTTCACATTTATAGCTTCAACTGCTTTGCAAGAAACTGTGGCAGTAACACTGGACTCCGATGTAATGGGTTCTTTAGGAATGGTAACTGTAGAGCATGCAGAGGCAGACTGGCTCATAAACAAGAACCTCGACCCTGGAACTGCAGAAGGAACAGGAGCAGTGGTGGCATTTGTTGATGTAGGGATGTTTGTCGTGGGAGTGACCAAGAAAACCTTCTGGAAGGTGGATTGCTCAGGCACAATACTGCTTGCTTGACACCTCTTAAGAGGAGAGTTGGTTATATTTTTAAAGGTAGTGGTCTGAGGGATACCTTGTACGGCCCTTACAGTAGTAGGAACACCAGCGTTGCTTTGGGTTGGTGAAGAAAGTAGTGAGTTAACACTGATTAATGTCTGGGCAGTTTTTGTTGGACTGTCAGACACGGCTGTAACAGGAACAGGCAAGTCACAGTTCGAAGTCTCTGAACCACTTGTTCTTTCTGAGCGAGTAGATGGATTCACGGCACTGACACACTTTAAAGATGACTGGGGCATAGATATAAGTGAAGTAACCCTGTCAGATGAGAGAATAGGCAATAATTTGGTTGTAGTCGTGGAATGGGGTGTAGACGCTGAAACTGCAGATGTTTTTGAGACAAATAAGGCTTGAAACTGGAGTGGGATAGGGAAAACAGGACTGGCTGGTAAAGAGCTTGCTCCACTCTGGTCTGCGGTCTGCACCTTCACCACTCCTGTGTTTCCTCCTCTCGTTGTGACAAGAATGGACTGAGAGTCTCTGATGCACACTGTCTTCAACTCTTGCTTAGCTTCACATTTGTTAGGATGAAAAGACGGTGAAGCTGGGGTAGGGGATCTGTTTAGTGTTGAGCTTGGTTCAGTAGTCTTTTTAGGGATAGGTGAGGCTCTGCAAGGCAACTTTTGCAAATTGGGTGAAACAGCAGGCGAAGGTAGGTTCTCAATGCTTGTATCTTTTAATGGAGCCACTTGCTGGACAGGAATCTTGTTTTCTGGTCCAGTGAAATCAGGAGAATTGGACAAAATCATAGTAGTCTTGGAAGTGGGAAGAGATGCAACGTTTGATAGTTGCAGAGATCTCGTTTCTTCAGGCCCTTGAATTAGCAAGTTTGAAGGAAGGATAATAACCTGCTGCATTAACGTTTCCCCTTGTTTCTGGTCCGCAACCGGTTGCACTGAAAATCTCACTGAGCTGCCATCTTTATTAACCAAACCGAGGCCTTCTGTCATGTTGTATACAACACGCACAGGACTGTTTGGTGGAGATGTTGTAATGGGTGTCTGTGTTTGTGTGGTTAGTGGTGCTGGCCGTGGTGTCAGCTGACAGCTTGTTGTGGGTTTCGCTGGCGGTACAGCTGCTGGTATTGTCTCATTTGGCAGTTGCAGAGCCTGAGCCATCCTAGCAGCCTGTGTGTGACTCATTAGGGTCACTTTGTTACCAACACTCTTGGCCAACAATGCTTGGATTGGTTTACAGTGCCTCTGAAAAGTGCCCAGAGATGCTGTTGTCGCTGATGTACTTTCTACAGTTGGAAGTTTTGCTCTGGCTGTATTTTGGTCCCGGGACGTAACCTCTGACAGAGGCTCAGGAACCAGTGAATCGACACCTAACTTCCCTCTTTTGGTAGGACTGAAGTCCTCATCAGGCCCACTACTCTGGCGACGCTTGGAGCTCCGAGTCAGAGGTCCAGACTCATTCATAGCTGTGAGAAGTTCTGTTGGTGTTATGTGTTCTAATGATTCATTTCCAAGGGGAATTCCATGCTCTGCAAAACAATAACAAATAATGACCTTTTTGGATAAACTGCCACGGAAATGAAGAACGTGTATTAAGTAAAAATGCCAAAATTCATTAGTAGTTAAACAGATTTCTTTATCAGCACCTGTATCTTCATAGTCTCCCTTCGAATTTCTTTTATCATCATCTTCAAAATCTCCCTTAATCTCTGTAGATGAAAGGCCTTTCATACATGCACCCAAGTCTCCTTCAATTGCCATGCTGCCGTCTCTGGTAAAATTTTCACATTCAGAATGCTTTTTGAAATCATCACTTTCCTTTTTCATTCGGGCTCTGAGGGAAGAACACAGTTAAGGTTGCATAAGTGTGGTCAGCAGCCCCCAAAAAATTACGACAAAAATTGTATGAAACAGAACTTTTTTATAGATGAAAGAACATCCCAAAAAATGTATGATAATCAATGTTAATTTGATCATCCTTTTTTTTTTTTAAGTGTGTTTTAGCCAAGTATTGCTCCTGAAACAGCACTGAATTATGTACTGTATACTTAAACAAAACAATTGGAAACCTTTTAAAAACCATTGTTCCTATCAGAACCCATGTGCACCTGTATCCCGAACCAGTTTAACAATAAATCTATTAATGAATATTTAACTAAATGGAAAGTGTTAAATGATCTTTACCTGTTCCTCTGGAAGGCCTTGAGCAGCTTGGGTTCCCAGGGTAACAGTTCATTCAACAATCTTATGAGAGTAATGTGAAGCTCCTTCACAGATTCTTTCTTTAAGTACCAGCTTTCCTGAAATGTACCATGCAAGAACACCATAAAGAAATTCAACAACTTGCAGTAAACACCTATAAACTTAATTTTATGGCAAACCCAAGTGAGAAGTATAGACTCACAAAGTTGTTGTGTTAGTGACAAGGTGTGGGTACACTCCATCATCACTGTGTTTCGCTATAAAAAGGCTATACTGGACCTCCCCAAATGCAACCATATTATTTAAAAAACCTCCTCAATACTCATCTGCTCAGAGAGCATCTTCTTGCATTACACTTAGTACTCTCCTCTGGTTCTCACACTGTCTGGAAACTTGAGTGTTTCCTCATATTGTAAGTCGCTTTGGATTAAAGCAACTGCCAAATGAATGTAATTATTACTACATAGTTTATAGTACAAGTAACATCCTCAATTATTAGACATTTTATGCATGACAATATAGCAGTTCAATCACTGCGTGTGTGGGTGTCTGTGTGTTCCCCCTCTTACTAACACATCTCTTTTTGGTGCTCTCCAACTCGTCCAGCTCATCTTCTGTTTTGCTGATGAGATCCCTCAGTTCATCTAAACTGGTGCAGATCAACTATGAATAGACGGGTGGATTATGGAGTGGGTGGAAAAAGATAAGAGTGAAAAGCAGGTAAGTTAAATACACTCTAGACTAGTTGAAAAAGCATGCCGCGCTCTGTATACTGCATACTGATTGCGTTTACACTGTATACACTGTCACAGGACCACCAACGCAGTCTGTGGTTTCTGCTTCCTGTTGTGTTATGAAACATGGTTTGCCAACGATCACTGCTCCGGCTGTATTCTAGTATATTTTGGTCATGCTAGTGTGTAGACTCAGGTGTCTTTAACATACTGGAAATATTCATGTTGGTCCACTTTAGGGCACAATCAGCATGCAAGTAGTGAGGGTTTCATTCTGTAGTGGTTTCGTGCTGCCCTCTATTGAGAGCTACCTCAAATAACTGTAAAATTGAAAGCACAACTACATCATCAGCTTTTACTTTTCAAATTTTTTGGGCTACCTTTTAATAGACCTACATCTCTTCTGTCAGATACAGATTCAGAAAATGCGTAATTTGCAATAAACTCCTCCTACCTTGAATGTTGGCTCAACAGGAAGCGGTGCAGCCTCCTTGGCTTTCTCTCCTGCTTTCTTAGAATCAAGATTTCTTCCTACTGACAGACAGGAAGGGAATTCAGTTGTTGACAACTGTGACTGACCGCTGTTTTGGATAGCTGCTGAAAAATATTTCCACAAAATGCACCGTTTACCACAATCTTGAATACTCAGTACAGATCATAATCTAACACACAAGTTGTTATATAGGTCAGTGTCCTGCCATGGTCACTGTAGTCACAGCACACTGGAAAAATGACATGTCCATACACTCAGAGAGAACATCTGAGACTTGGTAATAAACATTCATGGGATATTTTTGTCTTGCAGAGCAAGTCACGTTCAGGAATAACAGGGGATTAGGGGATTATTAGAGTCAGAACAAACTGAGCTTGAAATTTTGAAACCAATCCAAAGCTTCATACGGAGAAAACAAAAACAGAGCAAACAACCATCAGGGTTTCCTCTCACTCACTTGTCTTTCGTTTTTTCCTTTTATCCTTTTCCTCCACGGTTGTGGCAGCAGTTTTGTGCAGGGAGCTTTTGTCCACTCTGGCCTGCTGAAGCCTTTTCAAGCCTAGCTTGCCTGTGCCAGCCTTGACCCCAAGTGACTTCTCTTTCTTTTTCTTTCTCTTCTTTTTTTTGGAGTGCATCTCCGTCCCTAAGCGGCTGTCTTGGTGAGGAGACGCGAAGCCTGTTGTGTCGGGATGAGCTTTGAAGGGAAAGCTTGAAGGATGCGCTAGTTTGGCATCAGAGTCCGCAGAACATTTTGGACAAGGACCCCTGTCCTGGTGAGGTGCTTCGTCTTTGTGTGTGATGTCTGGGATAAAATGGAAGGACGTTTTGAAACTGTCTGTGTCCAGAGAGCAGGCAGGAGACTTCCCTTTGTAGCAGTTTTTCCCTGCCGTATTTTCCGATTTCTCTTCTGCCACCTCCTTATAATCAACTCGTTCTTTAAACGCAACCCTCTGCTCTGCCTTCAAGGGTTCTCCTTTGATGCTTCCAGGCACCTCCTCTATAAGATGGAACAAGACTCTTTTGGGGCCTTTTTGATCAGGATCACTTTCGTCGCAGCTGGTAACCATGCTCCATGGGTCAAGATCCCCATGGGCAGAAGACTCATTCTCCACTTTGATCTTGAGATGTTCTCCTAGCTTGTCCTGGCTCACAGCAGAGACATAAGTGGGCTCCTTGCTTGAGAGCTCAGGCTCTAGTTTCTTCACGTGAAATGGCGGCAAGGGGAAGCGCAGCGCCACGCATGGGCTCTGGCAGTAAATCCGCAAATCTGCACCGCAGAAATGTGGGAAGTGTATGTACGCGTTCTCCTGGCTATCGTAGCCCAGAATGGACTCTCGGCACTCGTGAATGGGCTGTCCGAGGACATTGTTCTGTACATCCTTCTGTGTCTCGTATACATTGTCGCAAAGACCTTTAAGCAACCAGACACGCTGGTTGAAGGGCAGCAAGTGAAAGGCCATCCTCTCCAACGGACTCGTCTCACCCAAAGTCCAGAAAAATTGGTGGCAAAGCCCTAACTGCTCCGCCTGAGCCACCTGATCCTCCGCCTGGCCCACTTCCTGGTACCAGCCCAGAACCTTCTGCCTCAGCTCCGCCTCCCAGCGGCGGTAGGGCAGGGCGGGCCGCCTGTGAAGCGTTGCCCTGCGATGGGGCTGGCACAACAGGGAGGTCATGACCTTGGCCAAGAAGGAGCTGCATCGGGGCATAAGCAGACAGCGCTCGAGCTCGAAAAAGACTATTTCAGGTAGGTTGAGGGCTTTCTGGGCCAGGCACAGGAAGTGACCAATGGCTGGGATTTCCCACACCATGCTGATGGACCACGGCTCGGCTAGAGACAGCAGCTCGCGTTCCCACTCCACCACCTCTTTGGCAGATGCCTCCTCAGCTTCCTTTTTTGAGAGCTCACGCTGCCTAGGGGGAAAAGGGCAAAGATAGTGACGGAACAGTATACTGCAGCATCTCAACACACTCACAATACATGTGAAAGGAGACTCCTCCACTCGTCAGGTTAACTTCTAAAGATACTTTAAAGAAAAAAAAATTATCAGAAAAATTTAACTGACTGATAATGTTATCCATGAGGTTAAATATCTGTTTCAGTCCTTGGGGTACCAACATTGTGAAGTCTCCAACATGACTGACCATTGCAATTTCTTTCAGAGCATCCTGTTTTTTTTTCTATTATTGTACATTTGATTAAGATACTACCACTACTGTCTGTAGAACTGTACTGCTGCTGTAATACACTGCTTGGCCTATGTGCAATGTTGTGACGCTTATTTTTGTTAAATTATTGATAGATATAATGCATTTACTAATGCTGAAAATGAAAAAATGGTATTCTTGCTAACTTTTAAAATGTTCAGCAGTCTCCCACCAGCAGTACCTTTTCTCCTCTTTGGCTCTCTGCTGCTCCTCCAGTCTGAGGGCCTGCACCATGACTGACTCGCAGCCTCCCACCGCAATGGCTGCCAGGTTCCGTGGCACAGACCGCCGCCTGGTTGAAGTGCCGGCTGGCCCTTTCTCGTCTTCTGTGCCGAAGCGCCCCTTAGAGGTCACAGCCAAGGTCGTCTTTTCTCTCAGGGACCTGATGAACGCAGACAAATGAACGCACTGCATTAGTGATGTTGTTCAAGACTGCAGAGTAGATCTGGCATTTGATCGTTTTAAATTTCACAATAATCCGAAAGTTCATTGATAAGTTCATTCATTGATAACCTACTTGTTTTTTTTTTTCAATGGAATAATCCATTTTAATTGAGTAATTGTGATGGTCTTAATTCAAATTAAAAGTCAAGTGTCTAATTTTAACGTGTGCTTTCCTGTACAAAAAAAAGACAGAATTTCTTTTTACATAACCAATATCCAGCACCTGCTTTCCCTTTATAGGCTTATTTACAACACCTTTTCTACTGACATAGGTCAATGAAATCCATTCTAAAATCTAGGAAGAAACATTCCTTTAGTATAAATGGACAAGGCTAAATTGCCGTGGGTTTAGTGACTGTATGTAAATAGTCTGGAGCTAACAAAGAATTAATTCATGGTTCATGACCTGACAAAGAATGAATTCAAAATAAAGAGTTCGCCAAGATCATTTCATCATTATGTTTTGGAGTTTTATTTTAAATGTTTTTTAGTATGACAGCCATTTACTGACCAATTTGGCAGCATTCATTTGTCACACTTTGTAAACAGCAGAAACTCACAATAATATAAATATAATGGAACTGGGAATGGAACGTCTTTACCCTATATACGTCTCATACGTTTCCATTATATTCTTGCACTTATGGACAGCTATGTGATAACATTTTGTTAATAGTTATTTTGAACATGACAGTCTTTTAAGAGGCCGGTCAATCTGTATTGCCATCATGCAGTTAAACAGGAGGTGGTTCACATCAGGTTTCAAAGTTCCACTGTACAATAATGCTACTATTAAAAGGTTCAGATTAGTTATTATTAATATGGTCATAAACCTTTTAGAATGCGTTATTAAGATAATAATAGAATAAGCTTGTGGTAAACCTATGTTTATCTATACCATTAAAGCTCAGATTTGATCTGCAGGTTCCTGATTTTACTTTGGCTTCATCCATCAGACAGCATTAGACCTGTCAGTTTTAGAAGATATTCATGGTCTTCAGATAACAACTCACTGCTGTTTTTCAATGTATGAGTTACAGCTGTTTAATTGTTACTTTAAGTTGCTTGTGATCTACTTTATGACCATTAATAGGCAAATATTACACCCTTTATAAGGACTGTGTAAGGTGCAAATCCTGGCTTTGCAGAGACTAAAATGATTTGGTACCGACAGTAATATTTTTACAAATAATTACTGTAAATACTAGGCAACCAATATATTGACCTATATTGTCTGAGTGTAGCCCACAGAACGCACTGTGAACAGTTGATGGACACAGGTGCTGGACTTCGGTCACTCAGTGCCACTGTTTACCTGGACAGTAGAGTCAGTTTCTGCTCCAGGATGGTCTCCAGTTTTTGAGCCTGTTTGGAGATCCAGTGGTCGACGCCGTGGAATCTGTAGCAGTTCTCCAGCATGAAGCGAAAATCAGCAACAAACTCTGAGATACTTTCATACTCCCGACCGACAAACTTGTCATCCATACTTTTAAAGCTTATCTTGTTTCCTCCTCGTTCTCCAGGACCAATAGGGTGCCAGAATGGTGCAGTCAGAGCTTTGTGTTTCTCCACAAGGAAACTGTGAAATATATTATAGGCTTGCTGCACCTCCGGAATGAGGTCATCGTCGTTGTCATCATCATCATCATCATCATCATCATCATCATCATCGTTGTCGTTATCATCATCATCCTCTTCACCCAAGTTGGACGAACACACATCAGGAGAAGTTCGGCTGTCCTCAGAGATCTCGGTCACATCGCTTTTGACACTGTTTGCAATGAAGTTCTCTGAAGAAGAACCACCAATGCACAGACTTTCTGTGACCTGCAAGCAATCTGCTCCTCTATATTTTGACACCGGCTGTGAGGAACTCATACAGAATGCAGCAGGCAGTTCATCCTGGAGATGATTGTGGAAAAAGAAATGATTGTAGTCGTCACTCAGACCTGCCATGTCTTTGTGACCCTGGCCAGTGTGATTCAGTGCTTCTGGAGCGCAGCTTTTATCACTTTTACTTGTGTCAGGATGCACCATCATAATCCACTAAATCCATAGGGAAATCCCAGGATTCAGGACGTTATCTAAAGTCAGATGAAGCCATTGTGGTCCTCAAAGGGGACTGTTGGGAAAACATTAGAAAATAATGCAAAAATAACCAGTTAGTCAATACGAGGCATCGCCCAGAATACGGATTCATATCACTGATTGTCTATTACAGGTTACGGGTGGAGAAGAAACAGCTACCGTATCTACATCTTCTTAGACAGTACAGGTGAGTGTAGCTACTGTATCTATCTACAGTTTCTTAGACAGTACAGGTGAGTGTAGCTACTGTATTTATCTACAGTTTCTTAGACAGTACAGGTGAGTGTAGCTAC
>JBBPDH010000022.1:1172352-1186194 GCA_037974565.1 Clupeocharax schoutedeni
AGGTGAGTGTAGCTACTGTATTTATCTACAGTTTCTTAGACAGTACAGGTGAGTGCAGCTACTGTATTTATCTACAGTTTCTTAGACAGTACAGGTGAGTGTAGCTACTGTATTTATCTACAGTTTCTTAGACAGTACAGGTGAATTCAGCTGCTGTAGCTATCTACATTTGTTTTAAACAGGACAGGTGAATGCAGCAGTCATATTTATCAATTGCTTCTTAGACAGGACAGGTGAGAATAACTGTTTTATTTATCTACAACATGCGAGTGCAGCTACTGTATCTACAGCTACTTAGACAGGACATGTAAGTACAGTTGCTGCATGCATCTACAGCTTCTTAGGCAGGACAGGTGAGTATAGCTACTGTATCTATCTACATCTTTTTAGACAGGACAGGTGAGTGTAGCTACTGTATCTATCTCCAACTTCTTAGAAAGGACAGGTGAGTGTAGCTATTGTATCTATCTACAGGTTGTTAGACAGGACAGGTGAGTATCTACCCCTACCTTGACATGATAATATCGTTGACATGTATTGAATGTTACACTCCAGATAGTTGAATTTATAGTGAATATACAAATGTGCATGCTATATTACGGACAGCACGTTTCAGACCAGGCAGTTCCGCCTGAGGACCTGTAAAACAGCTGCGGGCAGGTGTGTGGAGGAGATGTACCTGTGCAGCCCCCCTGTATTGCTAGTCTCCCCGGGCCGTGGGGCTCTGACCCGGCAGGGCGCTGCGGCTGCCGCCCGCTCCTCACCCCGCACCCATTGTGCTCATCCCAGGCTCCAGGGCCTGCTGGGGAGGGCCAGCATGCCTCGGTGGGGTAGAGAAGACTCCAACCACTCCGTGTGAGAATGTAGTAACAGTCTGTTTCTGAAAGAACCCAGGAGAACCCGGGATAACACAGGTAAACCGAGAGAGAGCGTAAAAGCTGGAGCTGTTTTAATTATCCAGCTAGCGAGCTAACGGGCTGCACAGTCCTACCGACTCCAGGAAAACTTTACCGTGCATTAAAATGTCTCGGTCTTAAGGGAGAGAAATGTACATTTGAGGAAGAAATCCCCGGTCCTCCCGCGGCGGCCCGCTTTGGCCGGCGCTCCGGACGGTATTTGGAGGTTAGCTTAGCCTAGCCAGCCTCTATCGGAGCTTTAACTTCCAGCTCGGCCGGCACTGCGCCTGCGCAGGGAGGAACAGGCGCCAGATCACTGAGAATCAGTGAATCACTAAAAATCAGAAATCAGAACCAGTATAAGAGCCAGAATCAGAATTAGGATCAGAATATTTAATTAGAATTAGGATCAGAACCAGAAGCCAAAGCAGAATCAGAACCAGAATTAGCCGCAGAACCAGAATCAGAACCAGGAGCAGAAACCAGAATCACAAATCACAATGAAAAGCAGAACCAGAATCAGTATAAGAACAAAAGCAAAACCATGATTAGAATTAGAATCTGAACCTGAAGCAGAAACACTATCAGAACTACAATTAGAATTAGAATCAAATTTCGAACCACAATCAGAATAATAATCAGAATCAAAATCAGTACCAAAATCAGAACCAGGACCAAAACCAAAATCAAAACCAAAATTAAAACCAGAACTACAGGACTTTATTGATCCTGGAGGAAATTGATGATGTTTTGACTGCACAGACCCACAGAGACAAGAACAACATCAGATTATATTACATTACATTGGGCAGATGCTTTTATCCCAAGGGACTTACAGTAAAGTCTCAAGCAGTGTGAGAACCAGATGTGAGTATGATGTGTTTGGAGGGAGCGAGTAGGAATGATAGGGTTAAGATAGGGTTAAGCTAGATGGGTGCAGACGCAGATGTAGGCAAGAATTACATTACAGTACATTCATTTGACAGAAGCTTTTATCCAAATGAGAACCTGATTATGTTATGACTGTACAGTCACACAAAGACATGAATATTATATTATATTGATTATATTATATTGATCTGGTAGCCTTTTATCCCAAGTGATTCACAATTTGAGGAAACACTCATGTTTCAGGACACTGTGAGAACCAGAGGAGAGTTCCAAGTGCTAAATCTTTATGTAGGAGTAGTGCAAGAAGATAGATAGGGCACCAGTAGAGAAAATGGTCTGTGAACAGAAGAGTCTTCATGATGTTTTAAAGATGGAGAGGGATTCTGTTCTTCTTGTTACCTTTGGCAGTTCATTCAACAAGCAGGAAACCACAAAACTGAAGAATTTGGAACCCCTGAAGACTCATGTTCCTATTCGCTCCCTCCACACTTCCAAGGAACATTATCTGGCCCTGCCATTCCTACACACAAGGTAAACCCAGTCCAGACTCTTACCTTTAGTGGTTCCCTGGTGGTGGAACGAACTACCGCAGAGGGCCAGAGCAGCAGAGTCCCTCTTCATCTTCAAAAACGTCCAGAAAACTCAGAGCATCTTTTCTCCAAATGGCTATCCATGTTCTTGCACTGCTCCTACATAAAGATTTATCATTTAGATTTCTCCTCTGGTTTTCACTTCATCCTGTGTCTCCTCCTCTATTCTTTCTTCCTTATCTCTCCCTAACTCCACTGTCCATCTTCAGTTGAATCAGCTAACAATGACCTTCTCTCATCTTTACACAGCTCAGTTAATCTACTCTGCCCTTTGTCTTCCAGACCGAAGCATGTCTGTCTGCCGGTCCCATTGGCTTTCTGAGGGTCTACGAAGTAAACAAAGGGAACTGAGAGCAGTCG
This sequence comes from Clupeocharax schoutedeni, assembly GCA_037974565.1. Lineage (NCBI taxonomy): Eukaryota > Metazoa > Chordata > Actinopteri > Characiformes > Alestidae > Clupeocharax > Clupeocharax schoutedeni. Next base: position 1,175,090 of record JBBPDH010000022.1, read on the forward strand.
AAAGAAGATGGAGAAAAGAGCTCTGTGACAGGGATCCCATCACTTATTGCTGTCTTTTATCAAAATTTGTCACTGATTTCAAGTCTTCCTTCTACAGAACCAAATTCCAACCCTCGCAAGCTCTTTGTCACCTTCTTAAATGTTCATCTCTCCCTGTTTTTCCAGCTCTCCCACCAGAAGACTTAGCTGTGTACTTAAATGAAAAAATGACATTAGCAGATCTTTCCCATCCATCATCATGCCGTCTGCCAGCCTGAGACCAGCCAATACCACCCAGTTTCTTGGCTTCTCATCTCTCTCTCTCTCTCTCTCTCTCTCACCTCTATCTTTTTCTAAGATGTGTCTTTGCTCCTAATGTCCAGCAATCTCACCACATCTCCACTCTACCCTATCCTGTTGAGTAAGCTCGACATGATATCTTCAAATCTAATGCAGCATATCACCTACGTCGTCAGTGGCTCCTTAAAAACTGGACATGTCCCATCTGCTTTCAAGTCTGCAACAGTCGCATCAGTTCTGAATAAACCCATGCTGGACTCCTCAGATGCTAACTAAAGACCAGTATCTCTTCTTCCTTTCCAAAGTCCTGGAATGTGCAGTCTATAACCAACTCAACATCCATCTTTCTCAAAATAGGCTTCAGAACCCTCATCTGGGTTCAAGACTGTGCACTCTACTGAAACTGCACTATTCAGCTGACCCCAAAAAACTTCTGCTCTGATTCCTCTTTCTGCAACCTTTGATACGGTTAACCATCAGATCTTCTTTCCTACTCTCTCCATTGTTGGGATATCGGGCAAAGCCTACCAAAGGTTTGCTTCCTATCCTGATGACTGGAGGTACCAGGTAGCATGGCATGGCTCCTAGTCTGCCCCATGAAGATTGTTCACTGGTGTTCCACAGGGCTCTGTCTTTGGACCGCTTCTAAATACTGGTTATCTTGGGATGTAATAGCCTCACGTGGCTTTTATGCAGATCATACTCTCTTTCCTCTCTAGAAATGATCAGGTGTTGACCCGTATCTAAGACTGTCTGGCTGACATTTCCTCTTGGATGGTGGCCTACCACCTCAAGCTGAATCCCAGAAAAACTGTTCATGACATCACCATTACTTTTGAAAACTCAGTTATCGTAACCCCAAAGAAGGTAAGAAATTTTAGTGTCATGCTATAAGATCTGTCATTCAGGTCCACATACAGGACATGTAGATACCTTCTTTACAGCATCAGTAGAATCTAACCCTTTCACATCACTGAAGCTGCACAGTTATGCATCCAGCCTCTGGTCATCTCCAAACTTGTCTACTGCAACTCTCTACTGGCTGGACTTCCACTGACAGGTAATAAAAACACTTCAGCTGATTCAGAATGCAGCTGCGAGGTTTGTCTTCAATCTTCCTAAATCCTAACACAAACCACACATCTATATTATTCAGTTCTGACTATAGGGTCACTACTGGCCGGGAATTATTTGAGTGGTGGGCATTCTTAACACAGTACTGACTCTGTGTGTAGTGTGTGAGGGGCTGGTGTGAATAAATCAGGTTGGTGGGGTCTCTGCACGGTGTCACTGTAGGGTCAAGAGTGGTCAGGCTCCCTGATAGTGACAACTGATATAAAGTACGGGTGGATGACAAGTACAACAGATGGACCACAGTCTGTAACCCAGGGGTCTCCAACACATCGCTCACGAGCTACCAGTAGCTCACAACCCCTCTCCAAGTAGCTTGCTGAAGGGTTAACAAATTTACATACATTTGAAAACTTGACCAAATTTGATTAGTCACTCAGAAAACCAACTTGCATGTATATACAATCCTATCTGCTCCCTTCTTATGCCAAATCAATATTTGCCTATTCGTTATCAATCAAACAGTTGCGCTGCTGTCAATCTTGGTGGGTTGGGGTGATGATTCAGATTCAGATTCGGATTCAGATTCAGATTCAGATGAGATGGGCAGTAACCATGACAGCGGCAGTTAGCCGTACCAATAAGAGTCTGAAAACGTATTATTTTCAAATAGAGTGGGAAACAGAGTTTTGTTTAAAAAAATATAAACGACAAGTGCCTATGTCTGATCTGCGGTGCAAGCGTGTCAGTTGGTAAAAGATGTAACATGGAGCGCCATTTCAGGAAGGTCCACAGCAACTTTTCACGGGAGTCAAAGTCAAAGTCAAGTCAAAGTCAAAGTCAACTTTATTGTCATCTCTGCTATATACTGTGCAGGTACATAGAGAGACGAGACGATGTGGCTCCTGTTATAACAAACAACAAAACAACAACAACTACCTTTCCTGAAGGTAGCAATCTACGAAAGGAGAAGATAAAGGAGCTGCAAACCACGCTTCAAAGACAACAGTGTCTGTTCCAGTGGTGTAAAGTATTTGTGTAAAGTTTGGCTACTTTGTACTTGTACTGAGTATCAAAAATATAAGCAACGTTTACTCTCTACTCAACTACATTTTTGATTGAATTTATGTACTCTTTACTTCACTACATCTGAACGGACACATACTGTTACTCATTACATCGTGACTTTAAGACTTTTACTAAAGTCTTATTGAAATTGATGACTTGTAACTTGTAATGGAGTCATTTTTACAGTAGGGTAAGTACTTTTACTCAAGTATGGTTTTCAGGTACTCTTTACACCTCTGCTCGGTTCACCAAACCTACGAAGAAGGCCAATGCAGCAACAGAGACCTCGTTTAAAGTGGCGCACATCTAAAAGAAGCACAAAAATCCCTTCACCAATGGCGGGATTGTAAAGGCAGCTATGACCGCAGTGATTGAAACGTTATTCAGTGACCATAAAAGGAAGACAGAAATTTTGTCTGCTATTGACGATGTACAAGATGGTGCAAATAAATGCATACAGGAATACAAAATGCAGATGCAGGTGAATTAAATATTTTTTTGTGTTGTTTTAATACAATATGTGAGTTGTGGAGGCCAACAAATAATTAATGTTCAGGCAAATAAGCTTATTCCGTTTGTTTGGGTTGAAATAAGCTATGAGAATAAACATTACAAAAATGAGTAGCTCTCTGGGATTTTAATTTTGTAAAAGTAGCTCTCGGAGGTAAAATGGTTGGAGACCCCTGCTGTAACCTTACAGTCTGTTACTGGAGCTCCAAGGAGGTTCTGATGAAGCAGTCAGGGAGTGTGAGATCAAAAAAAGAAAGAGGCCTAACATTTGTTTGGTCAGTGTAATGACCATGAATGTGTTCCTGTAAATACTGCACTGTACTGTCAGACCTTCACCACTAGAGGGAGCAGTGCATCATTTTTGCATCATCAGAATCATACACTATGATAACCAAGTGGGTGGGAATCTTGCCTCTGGACCAAGAGGTCATGGGTTTGAATACTACCTTCAGTACCACCACTGGGTCCCTGAGCAAGACCCTTAACCCCAAGTTGCTCCAGGGAGACCGTCCTCTGTAGGAAATGGAATTTGATAGAAGCGTCTGATAAATGCAGTAAATGTAAAAGTAAATGCTGCATGAGGCAGTCATGTTCTTCCACAATGAACACATCAAACCTCTTTAAATCTTATTTTATCCTATTTATTCTATTTTTATTTTCTATTTCTATTTTCAAACATTTTAGACACTATATTGTGGCAAAAAAGTGATGTCTTCTTAGCATCAGCATTTGGGTCCTCTGAACAACGAAATGTGCAAAATGTTAATGGACTGCACCGTGGACGTGAATGTAACAAACAAAATGTTTAAAATTACTTTGTTATTACATATTAGTTATTATATTTAGAGGCCATTTATTAGCATAAATACTTAACCTTGTTCCAATCATAGCAAGACAGCGCAAGAATGGATATCAGTTGTTAATTTTCTTCATTTATTTACTGAAACATAATTTATAGGTGACATTTAATCAGGACCATTCATAAGGCTACACAGATAACTTCACGACAACTGACTTAAACCTGTATTAACATCGATAAAGGCTTATTCCAGCATCAATTTCTCAATTCTGGAGTGATTTTAGCTCAGAAAGTGTTTGGAGAGTGGTAAGACCTACATTAATGTACAATCAGGTTCATGTTATGTTTATGTATGTGTTGTGTAGTCTTATGAATGACACACTTGAAGAGGAGCAACCAGTGCAGGTTCCAGATGATGAAATACAGTATAGTATAATATAAAGGCTATAGATCTTATGGGTTTAATAATAGCACAGAGATGTTCTTAGAAAGATGGAAAGATGCTAATACCATTTGTGGGACCCTAAAACAATTACACCCTAACTACTTTTAACAACCTTGAGATCTTCATTCTCTGGGGTCTGGCTCTGTGGAAAATCATTTTTGGGTAATGTTGAAGGATGGAGAAATGGAAAATTCCCCTGTTCCACCCCTCTACTTTGTTTCCTTCAACAGAGTCAGAGACTCATGACTCCATATCAGGCCCCTCAAAACACAAGAGCTGATATCAGTGCAGTTTCTTTATGGGTGGTTTTCACTGAAATAAAGATGAAAGCTGTAAAACTGACTCTGAAGCAGATCTGCTGCTCTCAGTGTGTCACTGTTCACAAACCCTTTGGCCTTTTTGTAGGCCGGTTATGAAAGGGAGCAAAAGGCGGTTAAGTTCAAGTTGCCACCACCAGGGGGCTCCTGAGCCTGCAACGCACTAAAAAACATTTTGAAACAATTAGACAAAAATAAAGGTCCCGTACAGTACGTCCCCAACAGATCTCGAAACCCTATGGCCTACCGACTACGGTTAAGATCCCATAATGAGTTTAAATAGCAACGGTGCTTCGCTCGGCAGCAGCAGCACTAGTGACTTCCTTGTTCGTATTTATTTTGGCACAAGCCACCCGTCTCCTTCCCCAGCTCATAGTCGCCATGTTCCCAACAATGCACCCTCCCTTTCCGCAGCAGCCACTGTTTCCATGGAAACCAAGCCACGGCACACCGTCAATGTTTTCTCCGATCGGTCTTGCTTTGATATGTATGTACCATTAACACTCTTGGCCTAATGACACCTCTGATCCAGGACCAGTCACTGTTACACTGCTTCGACTGCACGCCATAATGAGTGCCTGGAAGGGCCATTCCTGGACCAGGGAAAGGGGGTCATCCAGAATTCGGCCTCAAACCACGACTTGCTAACTCATAGTCTGGTGAGTGTAATCCTCGGTCTTGTCGTCTGCAAGTCAGCCTTCGACAGCCATGCTACAGAAGTCACTTTAACCAATCCACCGTGGTCCCACGAGGTGCTACGTCCAGTTTTACCATCATGCTGGCTCAGGGCATCTGTGTCGAGACAATTCTCCACTGTGAAGTCACAGCCACACTGGAAATGACCAAAGTGGGACCAGTAGATCGGCACGTTTTATCTGTGGCTAGAGTGGTACTCATCTAACCAGGAAGAATCTATATATGGTTCTAATAAAGATTTAGGTTGGGATGAACTGTAGAAAATCCCAGTGCTCAGAACAGCACCTCTTCAGGAATGTTTTACAAAGCTTCACTCCTTCAGAGTGGGCACTGCAATCCAGCAGCAAAAAAAAACTCCCAGGAAAATGCATATTTGCCTACAAAAGGTCTAATTGCGTTCTAAAATCTAATAAACCAGGCACTATTCAAAGTCTTTGTGCCTCACGTCAGTTGGTCAGTCATATAGTGTAAAAATCAACTGGTGATGATTTTTCCTTCCAACGGTGATGATTTGATAAAAAGCAGCATCTCAACAATATTAATCCGTTTTTATACTGTTTTCAGGTTTTCATTCGTAAGCGTTCGGTCACCAAAAATCCTCACACTTGGTATTCTTAGGTAATCTTGCATTAGAGAGCGCTGTGGTACCGCTGTAAGAGACGAGTAACTATGTCTATAACAGACATAACTAATTTTTTATTTTGACTGGAGTGTCTCTTTAAACCCCGACCTTTTGAAAAATGCAAAAGACTCACTTGTGCCACCTACTGGACACCAACTCCAGTAGTTGGACCCCGGTTAGCCAAGTCTCCTTGATAAAAACAGAAAGAAAAAAAAGAGAGGTTTTTTTTTTCTGGAATCAAAATATTTAATAGGTACATATCAAGTATAATACCATGTATAAAATTTCAGATCACAATATGAAGCCATGTTACTGCCGAGGCGGGTTGTGCAGCAGGTAATGTTCGGCACATCAAAAGAGCTAATGATTAAAATAGAATAGTAACTAAAGGATAGAAAACATGGCATACTGAGCATTATTGGAAATCAGACGTAACGTTTTGAAAATTGTTTCCTTTTTTTTCCCGTTTCTTCGGTAAGTGCAATAAAACAGAGAACAGGAGCCGAAAAGCGAAGCGTTCACGTGACTGCGAAACCAGAGCGAACAAATGAGAGTGTGTGTGTGAGAGAGAGAGAGAAAGACAGAGAGAGAGAGAGAGAGAGAGAGAGAGGGGGGAGAGAGACATAGAGAGAAAGTGAGGAATGAAGCCAAGCTCATAATAGAGGAATCTACTAGCATTGCCCACTGGCATGGGAATAATAAAAAGAACCCTGTTTTTTGCCAAAGACGAAAAAAAAAAGATCTAAAGTTGTGAGAAAATGAAGCACATCACAGTTCGCTGAAGAGAGGATTATAACAACTGTAAAAAAAAAAATTAAATTTCAAAAAGAAACAGGACGTCACCACAACAAAGAAAGAAACAGACTGACAAGGGGCACAAACAGGCAGTAATCCACATGCTCTCTCCCTCCGTGAACTGGACTGGTGACGGGGCAGGTGACACATAAGCAGACAGGTGAAGCAGAATAAGAGTTTGCCCTTTCTGACCCCCACAATGGACCCTGCGACCGAGGCGCCTGTTCAGGAAGTTTCTCAGAGCGGAAAATGCTGATCTAGGATCAGTTTGTGTAGTCTTCAGCTCCAGCCCCACTGAGGGCTGCATATGACATCATGGTCCTAGTGGTGCACCAGAACTACTGTAGCATATCGTCAGGTACCCATGAACTTGGTTCAGATGTAAGAATTCATATATAATCATTGTTAAAACAAACACTTGAATACACAGTTTGTGACAAAAGTCCAAATTGAAAGTGGTGGTGATTGGAACCAGACGTCCAAACTCCTTATAGTCTGATCAAGCCTGCGCTGCCTGATGCCTGAGGCTTTTGTCGCTGAAAGTTTTGTGAAGATCTGGGCCTTATAGGGAGCCTGTCACACTGAGAATATATGGGAAAACATCGCGAAATTTTGGGTTCAATGTGAATGGCGTACTAGGGTCCGAAGCCCGATTGGGTCGGATCATTAGTCCAGAGATGTTACACAAGTTAATAACTCTGGATTAAGCTTCCTTCTCAAGCTATCACTATGCAAGTTGGTAGTGGATTAGAAGTGGGTGTATGTGGCCTCTGACATTCACGGTTGCTCCAGTTTTGGAGGTGGCATAATCCAGTGGCATAGAACTGTCCCACATCTGGAAAAATAAAGAAAAAATAGTCCTCAAAAGGAAACAATCCTCAACATTACATCAAAGCACTTAAAAAAAAAACACCTGTAGGTGCACTGGTGGATTTGTAGTGCAAATAAAATAGCAACGTTTGTTTTGTAGATTTTGGAAGCCCTGGTTCCATTCACCCCCACTGTAAAGAGTCTCAATGTTATTCAACCATATGCTACAGATGTGGAAGATTAGGATGCAGATCCCTTTAAGATTCATTTAAGAACCTTACTGGTTCCTTGAGTCAGCAGAAAAAAAAAAAGAAAAAGAAAAAAAAAAACGGCCCACAAAATTAAAATGCAATGAACCTGATTGCAGTGGCACTACTTTTCCAGTAGTAATGGTCACTAAGAAACTGCATTTTCTTGACAGGTTCAACATTCGAAACCTAGTTCAGCACTCCCCATCAGAGTATCTTTATGAAAACACGCCAGGCCTCGTAGATTAAATTCACTCTCTTTTCATAGGCCGTGTGTTCTAAACCACCCTCAAGGAGCCAGGAGGCAATACAATCTTCTGCAACGGAACACTTCTGAACCCCTGAATCAACCCTTTGGTAAACGACAGAAAGAAGCAGAGGTGTTATTATTGCTGGGCCAGATTACAAACGACAATAAAAGGAGCCTCAATCTGTACTCCAATCCTCTGAAACAGCCTACCGAACAGTTTTAGTAGAACAGGTGTGAAGGTGAGCTAGCTGCAGAGTTTCTTTAACAATGCCTAAACCTGTCTGACTGGTTTTGGAGTTGACCGAATTTCAATAAGCAACTTTAACGGACGAATCAGATTACAGGCTTGACTCCCTGAAATCTCACTTAAGTGGGAAATCTGAATCACCGAACTGCATTTGAATCTCCTGGACACACTCTGAGACAATTTGTTTAGTGTTTTCTTTAAAGTACCAATCATCAATTGCTGCAATTAGCAGAGATTTCCGTGCTGAAACAGTGGGGGGCTTTCATGGAAGCGCATTCTTGCCAAGGGAAGAGCCTTTTTCTGGCAGCAGAATGTCAAAATTTTTACTTTTTCAAAATCATGAATTACAATGTCAAAATACTGGCCAACAATCTGAAAATCAGGACTTGCCGTCTCAAAATAATGTGTTATTACATTGAAAAATGTTTTATTTTTTTAATTATAATTGTTCAAATGTTCGTTCCACATGTTTTTTGGCACCGCTTCTCCTCAGAGGTCAGGTTGCCTTAACAAGTTGCCAGACTCCATGTTCTGGTAAAATCCATGATTATTTTGATTTACTATATCAGTCAATAAGAAAATAAGACATTAATCAGATATGCTAAAACATTAATACATAAACTCAATATTCCGAGGGAACAGGTCATCATTTTGACTTCACATGTCTTTCTGGAGATAAAGAGGCACCAAAGTCAGTCATTTAAAGGTGCTAACTCAATGGGTGTGCCCGAAATCCCGCACTACCGTCAGTGCACTGAGATTTAGTGTGTAGTGCGCACTGCTGTGGGTCAGTGCTGTCCTAAACGGAACACTAACGTTTTGCACGTAGCGGAAGTGACGGACTCACATTTGCTCGCGATTCTTCAGCCTGCCAGAATATCTGCCGGTTTTACTGCAGTGTAGGTCAGTAAAATAATTTTATTAACGTTACTCACATTTATACCAACCAGCTGCCTCCACTTGGGCTCGGATTTCACTGTTTGCCGCCACTATCCAACTTGAAAATACGTTGCAAGTCCCGCCCCCTCTGCTACGTGTTCAAAATGGCGCCCGTTTAGTGCAGAGCGTCCGTCGTTCTGCTCAGCGTTTTCTGGCCGATTTTAGTGCAGCATCCGGGTTCTTTCAGTGCACCGAGTTTTAGCTCGGTTTTCAGTGTCAGCGCACTACGCCCTAAAATAGCGCACTAAAAGTGTGCAAGTGCGCCGTTTCGGACACACTCCCTGTCTGGGACAGTCATTGTTTATTTTGAGAAAGTAAGTAATTATTTTGAGATTCTAACACAATATTTTGAGAAAATAAGTTATTGTGTTTTAAAATGCCAGTCTTTTAAAAAATCATTATGTTTTGAATAAAATCTGTCATTTTTTAATTTAATAAGTCAGTCTGAACGAAATGAGTAAAAAAAACCCAAACATTTGATTTTTATCCTCCTATTGGCAGGAATGAACTTCTATAGCCTTTGTATAATTAGTATAGTACAGAATGACTGTACTTTCACCAGAGTATCAGTTATTAAAGCCACAGCAACTCCCGCTTTGTCTTTTGAAGGGACAGTTATCCAAATCCGGCTAGTCAGGCGATTGTGAACTAATGTAGCCAGTGGCTAACATGCTAAATGCTAAATGTCAGCCCAGCAGAGTGTAGTGACCAGAGTCTTTTTGAGCTAGTTTCGGCTTCCACATCCAACAGTACTGTTGGGTGTCTTTACCAGGATTAGCAACTGTTAGCATGTTATTAGCATTAGCATTAGGTCCATCCTCTGCTGATCCGTTTCTTTGAAAGGGCCCAAGGTGTTCTCAGTTCTTCTCCCAGGAAGAGAGTGTGGGGTTCTCCTGATGTCACCAGGGCAAGGCCAAAAAGACACACACACACACACACACACACACACACACACACACACACACTGCAGGCAGTCCACTGTCCTTGGGGTCACTGTCATTGTCCTGGGATACAGGTGTCAGGCTGGTGTTGATGTGGGGGACCATCTAGATGAAGGGTTTTATGCTTAGTGTGTGTGTGTGTGTGTGTGTGTGTGTGTGTGTGTGTGTGTGTGTGTGTGTGTGCATGTGGTTTTTCTGTTGTGTGGATACGACTTCGTGCCTTTTGTGTGTCATATGTGCGTAAAAATGCCTGTTGACTGCAAGTGCCTTTGAACTGCGCTGGATGGAGGTTTTATTTTGTCCGTTATCTGCTTCGCTGCCTCATCGGCCTTTGCTGTAGCCTGGAAAGAACTGATCCAGGAGCTGCTGGAGGTTCTTGTTGAGGACCATGACATAGTCTTTCCCCAGATCGTGGCGACAGGCTGGGCATGTGTACACTTCCGCTCGGAACGACCTCTGCAGACAGGTCTGGGTTTGGGAAGAAACAAACAAACGACATTAGCAGCTGGTCTGAGACCAGTGTTAGCAGGCTGTCTACTTTAATGATCAACAGAAATAATTAGAAATAAATCTGTATTCCTGCTATGGAACACTCTCCTCTTGCCGTGTGTTGCCGTGTGGATGGTAAAACCCTACTTTCACTACTACGTTTACGGCATTTAGCAGACGCCCTTATCCAGAGCAACGAACATCAGTACTTAAAGTCCACAACTGTTCTTAAACCTGTAAAGCATTAATTAAACATTTAATCAACATTCTTTTATTGTGTGTGTTTCATCATTTCCTTTAAGATCATGCTTTAAAACCTGAGAAACAGAACATTTTTGCACTGCTCTCCTATTTTTTTTCAGAGCAGTATATACATCATAGTCATGTGATGTGATAAAATGTAAGCAGGAGAAAACTGTCATGACTGCGTCGCCCTCACAGCACATAACCCGTTCTCTTTCCCCTGAATATTAGTTTTCTTCCGGCCGCGATACAAATCCCCTGTACACTTCCCCTGCTCCCTTGTTCCCTTTGTAGTGTCCTTGTGTATTTGTATCACTCCCCTTCACCTGCGTCTCA
>JBBPDH010000022.1:1219254-1235567 GCA_037974565.1 Clupeocharax schoutedeni
GACCCAAATGGTTAGCTGCATCTTAAACGGTTGTCAAGCTACAGTCGTTTGAATTATGATCTCACAGCACTATTTTCCAGCTAAAAAAAACGCGAGAAAATCAAATTTTTGTAAGTTTTTTGTTGATATCTTCAACAATCCATAGCATTCAAAGAGATGCACCCTGTATTCAACAACAGCATTTTACGGCAGGCCTTTAGATACTATTAAATATATTAAATATATTAAATCAGACTGAAGCTTCATTTATATAAAAATATTTATTAAATACATATCAAATAATTCATATTTTTATAAGATTTGAGAGCTGCAACTCAACTTAAATAGCCATTTAAGTACATTTTCACATCCATGATGAAACTTTGGGAGATTAATTTTGAAGACCTTTTCTTATAAAACAAAAAAAGAAAAATCAAAATTTTGATGTTTTTCAACATAATCGACCGATCTCTAAGCAAATATAACATCGACTTCCGACTCCTAAATACATATATGTCGAGACTATATAGTTTTAGACTTTACACTGATATGTTTACACTGCTTTATAATACCCTGTAGATAGCATGTTCAACATTCCCACTGTGATGTATTGTTTAAATTGTTTATTTTAATTACTGCGGTAACTGAGGTAACCCTAATTATAATGTAGGCCTACTGGGTTTAGGAATTCAATTTAATTTACTTCACGTCATGCTTTTCATCACTGAATTACTTTTTAAATGGAAAAAACTTCTTTTTTCTATTTCCAGGAACCATAATGTTGAAGCAACAGTGTTTGCCTTTTGTCACCGTTTACCAATTATATGTTTTTTAATGAAGAGAGAAACTAAAGTAAGACAGCACAAGAAAACGACACTCACAAGAGTGACACAGATACTATATTACTGGTAGGAACGGGTACTTTTGCAATTTGAATTTTTGTTTTTTTAAACAAAAAATGTGATTAGGATATTCCCAACAACTAAAAGGCCCTAAACTGATGTGTTAAGACAAATATCTATATATATATTTATATAAATAATTTAGCACACAGTGACTGAAGAGGAAACATGATTCCAGATCAGCTGCAGATGACAGATTAGATATTAAAAAGTTACATATTGAGGGCTGGGATTTATAGCCTTGGCGCCATTACAGTAAGACATTTATTAATCTATGAGAAGAATGGAGCTCATTGTGGAAGCGTCATGTGAAAGCTGATGCACACACACACACACACACACACACACACACACACACACACACACACACACACACAAACACACACAGCAATAAAGCACCTCCTTCATATTAATCACCCGCTAGCTCAACTGGAGCAATTATGACCTATATTCTAAAGGCATATTCAAGTATGGACAAAAAATGTTAAAATGTTAAATATAGTGGAAGTCCTATGTGTGGCCATAAAGTCCAAAAGGCATGCACAGGCAAGGATCCACCTCAATATAAAAAAAAACTCAAACAGTACTGTAAGGTACTGTAGTCATTTGGGCTGGCTCTGATACTTACAGTGGTCATTTATAGGCATATAGGCAATTCCAAAAACTTCTGGAGTATATTTTTCACCCATAAAAATCACCCTTGCTCTAAATAAGCCCAAACTCTCTGTCCACCTCTCTGTCTGTCGTTTCATTAATGATTAAATCTGCATCTTTCCACTATATTCTCCCTCTTTTCCCCACTTTCCACACATCCCTGTGAGCTGCCAACTCTGAAATCTACCCATCTCTGTGGCAGGCAGTGTGTGTATGCATCCAGACATGCCCAGAGCATGTTCAAGTCAAGCACGGTTCACAGCCTTTCCAGAGTCTGCCGGATTCAGCCGGTTCCAGTGTTCCGGTATCGCTGCTTTTAGGGGGGAAACCTGTTCCCGCATCAGTGCGTCTAGATCGATTCCGCCAGCCGCTCCTCGCTCTCCCTCAGGAAGGGGCAGAGATGCCGCAGGAACTTTTTGTAATCAGAAACCTGTGAAGGAGAACTGTTTCTTTCTTTCTCCCTCTCTCTCTCTCTCTTTCTCAGTCTCTCTCAGTTCTCATGCCTTTGTGCCTCACAATGAAAGCCCACTCTGGGCTGCCAGCCATGTGCCTGGCATTCCCGGTGCCAGGAAGAGCCTGCAAGTCCAAGAGTTGGGACCGCCAGAGAGGACGAGAGCGTTAGGAAAATACCTTAAGCGGAAAAAAAGAAGCGTGATTCCGGCCAAACAGACAGTTAGGAGGAATGTGATCTCTGAGGTCAACAGATAGTGCCGATTAAGGGTTAAAGGGTCTAACAGCCTTAATTAGTACACATTAGCATACAGAGGCTGCTGTCGATTAATGGATTTCCCTCAGGTGGTCTGGAACTTCTGTTCGGTTCTTGAATGAAGAACCAGAAAGCAAGTCGTTACTATGAGGGTGGGTTATGTGTAGGTTAAGGACTTTCCACGATACTGTAAACAGCAAGAAGAGCATGCCGTGTTCCCGACAGGTTGTCCAGAAGAACCACTGGAAAGGTCAGAGAACAGATGTAATGATGGTTGGGATTCACAGCGGCGTGAAGCAAAATGACGTAGCTCCTGTTGTCAAGAAGCAATATGTTTCATTGAAAAGGGCACACGCATCAATTCCAAACCCACCATCAGATGACGAACCACTAAAACATAAAGAAACACTCAACGCAAGTCAAAGATGGCGCCTCTGAAATGCTTAAAAAAAATCTGAGATGGACATGGACCTACCTTTGCAGGAGACAGCAAAGACGTCTGAGATTAACGGTAGTGGCATCATGCTTTTAGGCACTTCCGTCCACATGCAACCCAGTCGCAGCCCACTCTGCGGGCGAGTATTTTAAGTCTCTCGGCCACAAATAAAGCAATGATGGTGTTTACTGCCGCGTGTTAAAATATCCGGATCTTGCAAATCATAAGCTGGGCTCTGAACAAGATCTTCATACCTAGCAACTACATGCTATCTTTTCTCTTATGCCTGTGAAGGGAGGGGTGTGGGGGCGTGAGGAGCAGGTCCTAGGGCATGGAGGGGCTTGGACAAGAAGCAAATGCCCAGGGCAAAAATCTGCCCAATTGTATTTCTCCAGAACTTTCTTTGCTCATACTACTGCTGGTGAAAGAGGTCACTCTGAGGGGTCTGATGCAAAAACCAGCCGGGCCGAACATCCGACAGACCACGGAGCATTACGACATCTGCCACTGCTCTAGCGTTGGTTGATGTGACAGTTTTCCTCGCAGAATGATCTCAGCTTCTGCAGTTGCTGATGGGGAAAACAGATTTCTTCCACCATCTGCTTCTTCAATGATTCATCAGGCCAAAAAGTGCTTGCTCATATCTCAGCCTGCACCACTTTGGTTGTGACTTCAGGCCAATCTAGAGAATACAGTGTTGCTTCTCGCATTTTTAGCGTTATTTAAATGAAGATAAGAAGGCACATTTTGTGGAAATATTTTAGAGGTTAAGACAAAGATGGTATATCATAGGAAACCCTTCAAGTTGACCTCATGATCGTCTCCTCCTGCAGGAGCTTGCATCTGCTGTTTGTTGTCAAAACATGACGGGAGTGGGGGGCAGTTTTTGGCATTATCAGACGCATTAGCGCAGACCAACGAAGGCACAATAACAGCAAAATAGCCGAAAGGAGATCAGTCGATCGAAAAGGCGAGTCTCTACATGTCTGGGCACGATGGTATTTTTATCTGCAGCATGCTAGCTGTGTAATAATAGGGGGCAGATGTATCACCGTGCTAGTATTACAACACAAATAAGGGCCCATATGAAACAGGATCAGCAAAAGTTTCTGGGCACTCAGCAGCTTAAGAGCCTTTACTTCATCCGCTGTTTTACACTTTAAAGCTTCAGGTATCTGACGGATGGCCCTTCAGGGGTGAACAAGCGTGGAGGGTTCAAGTCGATATGCTTTGGCATAATCTTGTTGTACTTTAGTGAGCCATACAATAAGAAAAATAGGCCTGGGCAGCTGAGACTCTACACAGTCTTCGTCTCCCAGAACGTCACGGCTCATCAGCCCCCAAGAGCAGTGGAATGATAATACGTAACTGCCAACGTCTTGGTCCTGGAGACAGATTACAGGCTTGTCCCAGGTTAGAACAGGCTTCTGTTTGGGGAGCCTGGATACCATCTCCAAACATACCACTGCTGGCCGTGCACCTTAACTCTCCTTCAGGCAGCTAGGCAACAGTGGAGAGGAATTCACAGTTGTATTTTAAACGTAAACATGCCCACCTAAGCAGAGGTTTATTTTGTAATGGTCACTCGGTTAAGTGGCATTCCGGCGCATCCTTGTCTGCTTGAGTCACACAGAGTAAGAGAAAATAAAACTTGTCTCCAAGTCAGGGTAGTTCAGCATGCTCAAGCGATGGCCTGGAGAAGTCAACCACTGAAGCGCCCGACTTTTTAACCCTGAAGATGATCGGTACACCTTCTGACAAAATTAAATGGATTGGGACCATCCAATGCTTTTTTGTTTTTTAAAGCAATTAAATATTGTTATAACTCTCAACAACCCTTGTTGTAAAACTTATTCAGAAGCAGGCAGATGGCAATAATAAAACAATAAAAAAAGTGATAACCAGGATATTTTGGCCCACTTTGTTTAGACATTCAGAATGAAAAGGACACTACTACTAACGGAACGAGCAAATAGAAATTTCTAATGGAACAAAGAATTCATTCAGACAGATTCCAGCATGGCTTAAACTGTACCGAGGCCCCAAAGTTGAGGCTGATACGAGCAAAATAATCCCCCAAAGAAAAAAGATAGCATGAGAAACAGAGTGAGAGAGAGATAACGGGCTTGCCTTGCTGGAAACAAACAAGGGGGCATGTTGTGCATCTCGGTGTGTGTGTGTGTGTGTGTGTGTTAGTGTGAGAGTGTGTGTGTGTGTGTGTGTGTGTATCTGCCCAAAAGAAGCACGGGGCTTACACACTACAGTCAGATGATCAGCTTTTAAACACACAAAAGAGAAAGAGAGAGAGAAACACAGCGGGGGAAGTGCTTTTTCATTTTAGGCTGAGGCTGGGGCTGAATGACAGAGTAAAGAAATTTCAGCTAATTTCTATCTAAAACAACTGTTTCCAGCATAAATATTCCTAGGTATTTATCTTTGGCAACCCAAGACAAAAAATCTTCAATAAAAGACACGGCATTATTGTCAGTGAGAGATCTAATGTTTCAAATTTCAAAGACGAAATGACAAAACGTATTAATATCTATGCAAAGTTTGAGCTTCCAGATTCTGAACATGATCGCCAGCACACAATAAATATAAGGACTCACTGAACTTGCACTTACCTGTGGTGTTTTTTGGGAGGCGGTGGAGGAGGCTTGGGGTCAGTGCTGGCCGCAGTCCCTGATGAAGTGAGCTCTGGAGAGACAGCAAGCGGAGCTGGGTTTGTGTTGGCTCTGGCCAGCATGCTGACACTCTGTGTGCCCTCTTGGGCTCGGACGCCTGCCTGCTTCTGACTGGTGCTATTGTTGCCATCGGTGCCTGGCATGGAGTTGCTCTCGCCATTCCCCGAAGGGTTCCATTCTCTTGCTTCTGAACCCCAAACAGCGGGGGCATTGATGGAGTTGCTGGACCAGACACGAGGGCCTACCTCCTGGGCAGCCCCCTGCTCAGACTCCCACTCCTCATCCACTTCCTCAATACGACCCTCCAGGCTCCTGGAGGCACTCTGGAGCTTCTGCCAACGGTCTAACTGAGCACCTGCAGGGGTGTCGACCTGAGGTGGCTTGGAGGTTACTTCTTTGGGGACCAGAGTCAGGTGAAAACTAAGCTCAGGGAGAGGAACCGGGGACAGGCTGGAGGTGCCCAGTTTTGGAGACCGAGAGTTCCTCTTGGGGGGAATGGGTGGGCTGGACTGGGGCTTGGTCTGGATAGAAGGTGAGGAATTCACAGTGGTCGTGTCTCTGTTTGCTGGAGATGACGGCCAGCTGAAGGCCGGCCTGGAGGGGTTGTCGGGTGTTGTGGGACTGAAGTGAAGCCACTGAGTGCTCACGGCAGAATCAGGGCTGCTCAGGTAGAAGGTGCGGTTGTTCTCTTCTGTGTGGGCGGCCATGACGGTTATAGTGGCCCTTTGGCTTTCCACACTACTGCTGATCTCCAGGTCCACTTGCTGAGATTTGCCGTGGGTCTGCGTGTGCCGTTTCCGTTTAGTGCTTTCAGCATAGATCGGCTCGTTGTCTCCTTGCCCATTTGTACGTGCTGAAGAAGAGGGACTCTCGGGACCACATGGATGGAAAACATCTGTTCCATTCAGTGAGTCTGTGCTGCTACGGTACGAGCACGAGTCCGACAAGCTGATGTTTCGGGAATCCGGGGTTGCCGCAGGTGATGATGAGGCGCTCGACATCTCCTTGTTCACGCAGTCCACCCCGTTCCCTGGGATGCAAGTTATGGCTGCAATTCCAAGAGGAGCTTGCATGTCCTGCACAGGAGACCCTAAGTTCATGACCGCCCCGCAGGTTCCCGAAAACTTTCTCTGTGCTTGATTGTGAATGATCAAATCTCGGGGACCTGTGTAAGTGCTCTTGGACGGTTTGGACACCTGTGGCCTGTACGGGTCACCGTTCCCATTTTCCTTTAGGCTGTGAGGGCTGCAGCCATCCTCCTGTGTCACGAAGACGTTGCTGGTTATCACTGAGTCTTTGGCCAAGCCAGTTGGAGAGAGCATGCTTGGAGAAAATCTGCTAGGATAGTCCAGCTTGCCAGAGGTGCTGTTCTGCAGCACTGCTTCCCTCAGTGCCTTACCACAGCCATTGCTGTCTATGTATAGAGGAGCGAGGTCCAGAATTTTCTTCAGTCCAACAGGGCTCTTCTGCGTCTCCTGTAACACAGTGCACATCCCAGTCAGCAAGTCCATTGCACAGGATTTACAGGGAGATAATAGAGGTGGGAAAAAAATATTAAAATATTGATATAATCGCAATATTTTTCAGCACATTGCCATATCTACACATACTAAGACAACATTGTTTCTGTAGTCAACACAGAGGCTCTCTATCATTTAGCATCATTGAGGATAAAAAAGGATTTAAATGGGAAGATTCATGTAAATTATTCTCCTTGAACATTATATTCCATTTTTAATATGAAAGAAACAAATACAATGTTTGCTGCATGCAAAGAATTGCAACATCATATCATGACCCAGAGTATTGTATCATTGCATCTATGAGAGGTACTCTAGTAAATAAGTACCTTAATGTGAGAAAGACACATTATAATCATCGTGGGCTTAAGATATCTATCTTAATGAAAAATATGACTTGGTAAAACTCCACCTCCCCTGAAGTGACCCAGCTGTTGACAGCTCAGGAAAATAGTTTGATTATCTAGTTACTTTCAAAAGTATTCCAACAGACTGAACCACATTTAATAATAAGCGAGACAGCTATGGAAACCACTTCAATCATTTTCTCCAGTTGTTCCTATGATGTGATTAACGTTACCCACATGAGTTTGGCTGTAATAAGTCATGGAGCTCAGCGAGGCCATTAAAACAAGCCTGGTGTCGCTGCATCATACAGCAGGCTGAACCCGGCAGATGCAGCAGTCTGCTCAGGTATTTACACTGACCATGAAAACACCATATTTCACTAAATGAGTTTCCTCTATTGTCAGGAGAGCTTGTTAGGCAGGTGCTGGTGCTGAGCAGCAATAGAAAAAACATGCAGACACTGTACGTTGGTTTTGCAACTACAGACCTACAGGCTAATAAATAAATCCAACCAAGGAAAACGAACACTACATACAAGGTATTCATCCATTTCAGCCTTGGTCTCAGAGAGTGATGGCTAGTTAATATTCGCTTTGTAGAGAGTATAGAAGTATTTTATTTTATTTCCATATTAATTGCGGGACTCTTTGACAAATAACACAAATTAATCAAACAACTGACCAAATACTGCTGATAACAGAAGCCACCAGGTAGCACTGAGCAAATTAAACGGTTCAAATGGCTTATTACTGTTCATTATTAAAACTGAACAGATGGTCAGCAACAGCATCTGTATTTGTATTGTTGCCAGCATCTGTTTTGGAACTGGTCCTTGCATATTTAATTAACACACTTTGGATTCATTTGTATGATTTCCTATCTATTTGGGCCTAAAAAAAATACCATACATAATAAATTACTTTGAATATATATTTTTAGTTGAATTTCCCAGCATGTCCACTGTAGAGGCCAACAGGAGGATTTCCGTGTGAAAATAGAACTGAATTTAATGAAAAAAGTGATATTAACCCAAGAACACATTCAATTTGATCAAAACAATACAATTCTGTATCTCTCCTCTGTTGCTTGTTGCTTGCAACATCCAACAATTATTAGTCCTAGAACCTCCTCTGGAGAGTTTAGCTGTGATAGTCCTGGTTTTATTTTTGGTTCTGCAGAGGAACATCTTGCATTTGCTGCTCCTCATGTATGTCTTGACATTGCAGTTCCTGTTCCCAGCATGCAAACCCCTCACAGGACCATGACTGGAAAGCCCAGGATCTCCTCTACAGAACACTATAGGGCTTGATGGGGGTCTCTAAATACTTAAGGAAGATACAGATGTAAAAAATGTCCACTATAGAGGACATAATTGAACGGGCCGGGTCTCAGGAGGATATACTGGAATGCAATAAAAAGTTTTGACTGGGATGAAAAAAAGGCTTGATCTCTAATTTGGGCCATTTTCGTCACTTACTTGATCTGTGTTCATGTTGACATCTGTGGTGGTTTCGTTAGAGTCCGTGTTCATCATGGTCGGCCGGACGGCGATGGTGGGTTTGCTGTATGGAGAGGGCGACCCGCCCCCATCCTCCTCGTCCCCGCCCACGCTGGTCCTGGCACAGATGTTTCGGCAGACACTACCGGCCTGGTCCGGCTGCGTGTGGGCGCTGCGCGGGTGGAAGCAGTTCTTACACGAGCCAGGTTTCCACACGTGCTCTGCAAACTCGCCACACGCAGACATTTTAACAGGACCCTGAACGCCCCCCTCCCCAGGCGAGGTCTACCAGCGTTTCACTGCCGGGTGGCACCAGCGGAGCAGAGCGTGGTGCATTTGGGCTCTGCGAACAGGAGCGAAGGCCGATGACCTGAGGGAAGAAATGAAAGCTAGTCATGTATCTCACTTTATTAAAGATTAATCAGGTTAATTTAGAGGAAAACAATATCATGTTGACGGTAATACCACGGTGACTACTTCCCCCATTTTACCCCTGGTTGTGATGTCAGCACTCATGAACCTTTTAGGTCATCTGGGTCTCAAGACTTTCAGCCTGTGCTTTTAATAATTTTTATAAAGGAAAAAGAAACCATTATGGTGGCAAATCTGCTCTTTATACCAGGGCAGCCTGAGTGTCGAAGCCGAATACTTAAATATGCTTTAAAGTGTGAGTTATGCTAACCAGGCCTTTTCAGTATGAATCTAGAAAGAAGTTAAAATGCATTGATACGTGGTAATGTTTTATGCAAAACTGTTTCTCTCATTTCAAAAGCAGCCAGATTTAATGTTAGCTGTAATAGTCAGTACTAAGCTGTCCACAGAATTTCATAAAATGGAAATTTGAAACTTTTATGACAAACAAAGGGATGATGTTCCTGATGCTAATTATTAAACAAAGATTTCTTATGTTGAGCGGTTCTCAGATGTGTTATTAGTTATTCACAGGACAGGCCTACCGACCAGCATTATGAGTGGCCATCACTGCTTTGAGGCGTCAAACCAAGGAACTAATGCAGGAAAATCACAAGTAGACACGTTTGGACAACTTTATTCTGCAGAAACGAACTTTAACTGGAAATTGGTAGCAAGCACAGTTTAAGCAAACTGTTCAAACTGTGCAAATATGGAATTATTTCAGTACTCTGTGGTCACATTTTTTTCTTGTAAATTTAACACACACACACACACACACACACACACACACTTCTTGAGTGGGAAAGTATTGGCTTATGTAAGACACTTTGGCTTACCCGATCAGATAAAGTACCTTACAGCCACCAGCCACAGCCAAAAGCCATCCGTTAGTCTAAACTCTCAATCCTCTTTCAGTCGTCACACAGGATGCATTCATTTAGAAAACTCTGCTCCACTCAATTCAACTCAGATCAACTGACCTATCCATTTCCTGCCCTCTAATGTGCTCTTTAATAGCTACTGTTGTGTTAGGAAAATCCAGGAGCTAATTATTCTACTACAAATTACTCAGATTAACTCAACACAGTCTAACTTCATTTGTTTAACTCAACTCAGTTTAGCACAGTTCAATTCAGCTCAAATGAATTCGGTTCAGTTCATCTCAGTACATTTCAGCTGAATTGGGCTCAACTGTGCTCAGACCAACTCAACCTCAGGACAATTATAACCATTTAAAAAAGTTAAAAAGGCGTAAAAGTGCATTAGATTGTCCCATGCATCCACTGATTGATTGATTGATTGATTGAAAAAAAAAAACGTGTTTTTTACTTTACACAGACCCTGAAAGTGTGCCAATAATTACTTTGCAGGACATTAGAAGGCAACAGTAAGACCAGCAGCTGTTCATTAGTCTCTGAGTGATTCTTTCGTGCATGATTTCTCCCGGCCGGTTAAAGTTTCACCGCACTTATGAAAGATTATCTGCACACCGCCACCCAAAATCAACCAAATGAAGCTAAATAAAGTGACCTATTAATGGGTTCAGTGCCCTGCCTGAAAGTGACATGCCCACAGAGGATGAATGGCCCTCCCCATGTCAGTAAACCATTAACCCTGCCAGCGCTGACATTTCTGTTGTCAACATGTCATTTGAACAGAGCAGCGCTCTCTAAGTCGCCTAATCAGTCGTAGCACTTTTAGTCGCATACCAAGACTGGGGCAGTCAAAAAGGGGTGTGTGTGTGTACGTGTATGTGCATGTGTGTAATTGTGTGCATGTATGTATGTGTGTTGTGTGAGTGTGTTTGTGTGTGTGTGTATGATTAAGTTTTGTACATGTGCATCAATTGTGCACTGGGTACTGAAGTGGAAGACACATAATAGATATCCAAACAAACAGACAAATTCAAACCGAAATGTAGATAGATGGATAAAACTACAGATATACAAACAAACACCCTGTGTATTTTTCCCAGGATTCTCAAATTAAAGGTTCCTGGGCTTTGACCCTGCGGCCATCAGGGTGCGTGGTGTGGAATTCGGAGCGCTTTCTCATGTCCTAGCAGAGAGGCAGAGGATCCTTCTCTGGAATGACTGGTATGCATGTGGGGTTTGTGGTGGTGGGTCACACCATGGTGAGCTTCACACCGCAACAGTGTCCAACCTTGTCCCCTCACACATCACGCACACACCCCGCAGCGCGAAAACTCACACACTCTTGTTTCTGTTCCCGACGGGGGTCCGTTTCTCAGCGACGACTGACGCGATGCGGAGGGTCACTACTTTCATCTTTTTGTACTTATTATAATTATGAAGTATTGTTACATGCCACACTGAAAACAAATAAATAATTCATTAAAAATTTAATTAAAGTTGAATTAAAATGACTTGATCTTGTTTATTCATGTTGAAATCAATTTGTAGACTTAAACGGAAATTCATCTAAATTAGCAACTTGTTTCCATTCTTTTAAACATTTTTTTTAACCTTTTAAGTTCTATAAGTATTCAAATACTGACATTATTATTTGGCCATTTCTTCTGTTTCATTGTGGGAAGAATGGAGAAACTACATACATACCAGAGGAATGCCATATATAATGCCAGATAACTGACAAAGCAGAGCAAACCACAGGTAGCTCTTGTGCAGATTCTATGCTAACTAAGCTAACTAGTCTATATTTAGGTTTACAGTATTTAGCAGAAGCTCTTACTCAGCGCAACATACATCTATGTCTAACTAATGTTAGCCAAGGTTAAAAAACAAGTCATTTTTGGACAGACTGAGGCCCTGAGGAGAAAATACCTCACGTACCTCAAGTTCTCCTTGACATCCAACGTTGTACAGGATAGCTATGCTAGCTCATTAGCTTCCTCTAGTGCCCATCCCACATGAAACCTAATGTTTTTTTTCTTCTGGGATATCCTCTTAAGAAAAATGATGTCACACAAAAAACACAAGCCTACAGCCTTGTGGACCTTCTGATACTGATTAAATGCAAACATTGGTTCATGACCTCCACAAAATCAAAATAGGTAAGAATACACACCCTTGACGAATCTAAATTAGCTAAACTGCTTCTTACTCCATGAAGTTCTCTCTTTCCTTGTATGTGCTGCACTTGGCAATTAAAATTTTTAATTAATGCTGACCTAAAAGTGAGTTTTGTGCCTAGCTTTACATGAGAGACAATGCATTTTATACTCTATTGTTCACACTGGCCTTTCCATGCTAGCTGCTGCTAAGTAACTAAGTTCAACCATTAATGTGGTGTACTGGTTTACTTTTTCTGTTGACTTCAGACTCTAAATGTTCTTGTCCATGTTAAGCCCAGCACTGGATCTGTGGGAATAACGAAGAAACCCACTGCACTGAGTTCCAGCAGATACAGTGGGGAGTAGGAACTGAAACTGGGAGCAGCACTTTACCTTTGTCCTCAGGCCATGTTTTCAGTTTCGTCACAGGAACCTGATTCAGGCTATGAGGCAACACCACCCCACCCATCAAATACAGCCCTACGACCAGATAAAATAAATCACTGGCATTCCTGATGCCGGCCGCCAGCAAACACAGGCTTTGCCGCATTGTTTCTCACAATGGCAATTTGTGCTCAAGCACCGTGGGTAGCTTCCACTTCCACACCACTGTCTGACATTGCAACAGTAGTTTAGATGGGTTTTAAAAAACGAGGCCGGACTTTTGAACGGCTATGACTCATCTCGAGGAAGCGCAGATGGATTTTTGATACTGTTTTGAAATCCCACCAGTTGACAGCGGTTCATTCTATTGTGAACCTCAGTACACTCTCAGTTTACTGTCCGCGGCCACTGTGGTCTAACTCATGTTTACGAACATCCAGACTCACATTTCCCTCAGTTTATGAGCAAAAACCTCCTGACTGCACACTGGAGGTGTCAGGGTCTGAACCAGAAACTCCTCACTGGTTCTTGGTTGGGATAAATTGTTCTACATTGGTTCTAAGCTTGAACAATGATTGTAGTAGTAGTAGTGAACAAACAGACTCCTACATGGCTCTTGTATTAAAAAAAAAAAAGAAATTCTACATTCTTGCGAAAACAGGTTCTTGTCTTAGACAGAATGTTCTGAACTCCTAAACTCCTAAATGCTTCATGGCTTGGACAGGAGATCACACACTCCTGAAGTTAAGTGTTCCTGAGAGGTTCCTGTCTTAGACAGATGGTTCTACACTCTCAAAGATAAACGCTCCTGAATCATTTTTGTCTTAAACAGAAGGTTCTACACTCCTAAAGTTAAATGTTCCTGAGAGGTTCTTGGCTTAAACAGAAGGTTCTACACTCCGTTGACAATTCTATGTTCCCAAAAGTCTCGTCTTAGGGAGTTCTACACTTCTGAAATTACGTTTTCCTTAATGGTTCTCTGCTTGGACAGAAGGTTCTACACCCTGAAAATAAAAGTTCTACAGTCCTTAAGTGGTTCTTACCCTGAATGGATGGCATGTGTTTTCTGGAAACTATGCCAGAATCTTGCTTCGAACCAAGAGAAGGAGCGTTAGTCAACTCTGGGACCTTATTAAGCATTTTATTCAAATATCCACAGCTCAGTCAGACATGCCATGCTAAGGGTTTGCCTCAGCATCTGAAGGAAAAATGGCCCAGGAAGGGTTAACTGCCCAAAACAGCCCCACCATGTTTGCTCAGGGCCAGTTTGCTCCCGCTGTTAGACTCTCTGGCTGCAGGTTTGACAAGTCAATAGCTGAGACAAGAAAAGGGTGAGGCTTCTGTTACACCAACACTCAGCAGCTGACAACACTCCCGAACAATGAAGGGGCTTTTCACCTCAAGACGTGGTTTAAAGGAACACTCAGGCATGCTCCAGCATCTGCCCCACAGTGTGCCCTATTGAGTGTGTGTTCAAGTCAGTGGGTCTTTACTGCGATTTTCCATGCATGGCGAAATCACTGGTTGTATTTATCACACACACACACACACACACACAAACACACTATTAGGTTTAAATCCACTCCTAAAGTTAAATATTCCTGAGTGGTTCTTGGCATAGACAGAGGGTTCTACACACTTAACAGTAATGTTCCTAAATCAGATATCAGACATCCACAGCCCTATTAAAGTTTCTTAGCCTGAATGGATGGCAGGTGTTTTTCAGAAAAGCTGGTGAACATTATTCCAACATCAAATATCCATTTGAATAAGACTCCTGGAAAAGCCTTAAGGACAATTTTATGCTCCCAAATTGCTTAGACAGATAGTTCTACATTCCTGAAATTACATTTTCCTTAATGGTTCTCAGCTTGGACAGAGGGTTCTACACTCCTGACAATAAAAGTTCTACAGTCCTTAAGCGGTTCTTAGCCTGAATGGATGGCAGGAAAGCTGGTGAACATTATTCCAACATCAAATACCCATTTGAATAAGACTTCTGGAAAAGCCTTAAGGATGTCCACCTGCCCATTACAACTCTTAGTCTCATTCAACAACTTTAAAAAAAAATACAAAAATACGAAACTCAAAAACGTATACATGTCTGGTCAGTATGATATACAAGGTGTGTAAATCTAAGCACATTTAATACAACTCTACTCTTACAAAAGCTTGCTGCTTATTTTTTTGGTGTCCACCTGTTTTCTGGTAAGACCCAAGCTTGAGAATAGAGCAGTAGCCAATCGTAGCACAGCATGCCGGCGCTCGCCAGCCAATCACAGCAAAGAAGAGGCGGTACTTACCGGAAAACGGGCGTGGAAAGAAAAAAACACCACGTGTTTTCGTCTCCAGTTGCATATTGCCAGAAAATATATGCATATATAAAAATGATAGTCGTTTTTCTACAGCACTCGCACATCTATAGCCAAACGTCTACGTTTATATCTCCTGCACAATTAAATATGACATAAAATACCACCGAAAGGAGTAAGAGGTGAAAATACGCCAGCGTTTTACCTGGAGTCTTCAGATTCACCCCGCAACAGCCAGACGGATCAGAACAGACACAATATGGTAAAATCCTGGTCCAAAGGAAGTGTCAGATTATGTGTCCATTTTGGAGAGATTCACAAATCCACACAAGACAGGTTGCAGAGGCAGTGTGTGCGTGTATGTGTGTGTGCCTGTATGAGAGTGCGTACATGGGTGCGCTGTTCTGAGCTGAGTGCATCAGACTGAACTGTGAGAAAGAGGGAGCTGCAGAAACTCCTGCAGAGGGGAGGGTCTCTGAAGTGGATGGTGCTGTAAACCACGCCCCCTGTGGACTTCAGTGTGGTTCAGTGTGGAAATGTAGACTTAAATACTCAATAAAAAAAGGTACCGCCCTCTTATAAACATTGTAGCCGCTTCATGCACTATATGGACACACGTACTGGAACTCTAATGACACTGCATTCAAATACATAGACTTTAATTTGTAGTCCCACTTTCTCTCTTTTGCTCTCTCAAGATGACGATGGGCTCCCCTGTTGAGCCCTGGTCCCTTCCAAGGTCGATCCTCCAGCTTTAGCCAGTTTTCCTCACCTCTGGGCTCGGACCTGGACTCTGTAAAGCAGCTTTGGGACAACATTGGTTGCAAGATGGGGGTGGGGGTAGCTCAGTGGGTAGGATACTTGCCCCCGGATCAAGAGGCTGTGGGTTTGAATCCTACCTTCAGCATACCACCACTAGGTCCCTGAGCAAGACCCTTAACCCCAAGTTGCTCCAAGGAGAGACTGCCCCCTGTAGTTAGGGAATGGAAGTTGCTTTGGATTAAAGCATCTGCTAAACGCCATAAATGTAATATATGATTTTTACAATTAAATTATATGGATTATAGCTAGGGCTGGGCGATTTGGCCTAAAATCTAAATCTCTATTAATTGAACATTTTAACTTGATTACGATTAATGAACGATTATTTTATTTTCGTTATTTTTATGTTTTTAAAGGGACAGTAATCGAAATAATCGACCTGGAAACATTTGATCGATTATAGGTTCTGATTGTCGATTTCAATTACTTTTCGATTAATTTCAAGTACTTTTCCCAGCCCTAATTATAACAGCTTCCACTCTTCTTGGAAGGCTTTCCATACAATTTTGGAGTTTCTGTGTGCATTTGTGTCCATTCATTCTGTCAGACACTGATGTTGGACGAGAAGGTCTGGATCACAATCTCTGTTTCAGTTCATCCCAAAGGTGCTGGATGGGGTT
>JBBPDH010000022.1:1293637-1304373 GCA_037974565.1 Clupeocharax schoutedeni
ATTGAGACACTGAACCGCTTGAGTTTCAATACAAACAGAAAACATGGGTGTTCTCAAACTTTTGACTGGTAGTGTATGTAAATACATATATATATATATATATATATATATATAACCAATTTCATAGTGCGTAATTGCGGAAATTATATACTGTGACAAATTTACAATTGTTGTAGCTAGAAATTACATTTATCAAGAGTATAAGCTAACAAATGGCCATCTAGAAGATGTGCTTGAAGGAGGCTACTGCAGGGCTCCAACCTGCACTGCTATGTATGGTTTGGTGTGGAGGGGGGTTTTTAAACAGAAAAGAAAATCATGTTGCAACCATAATGTATCTCATCTGCAATACTGAAGACTTTCACAATTTTGCTTCGAACACATGCCTGTTGTACAGTGAAACATGCTGCTTCTCCAGGGAGAGATCGCCACGAAATATGTCAGAGATTTGTGTCATGGTGATATGAATCTGTGCTGAAAATGGCATCCCTCCATATTTTAATGAAAAAATATTGACCCGAAAGACAAAAAAGCTAGACATAATCACACTTCGTAGGGTCTGATAATAAGTCTTTGTTACTGGACATTGATTAGTTCTGCCACTGGGTGCTCTCGGGGCACAAGGCATAATTATGCCACCTCCAAGTGATGGGCTCATAATCCTTCATGTTTGCATGGCAACCTCGGAGCCCAGAGTAGTCTTCATCCCTCTCTGGATTCGCTCAATCTTATTGCAGAAGGGCTTGATGCAATCTGACGGAATTGTCTGATGTAAATACGGAGACACACTGGTGTTCTCCAGCTGCGGCTTATCCCAAGGTAATAAAAAAATGGAACAAATCAGCCCATAATCCCTCCTCAACTGTTGTTCTTGGAACAGGCCGTCCATTGACCAAAAAAAAAAAAAGATTTCTTATCTTTTTTGTCATGCATTGTCAAAATTCAAGACTATGTTCTCTTAAAGTGTGATATGCAATTTTTATGTGCTTTTCTTTTTTCTTTGAAATGTGCAGATTTCTGACCTTCCTGTAGGAAAATGTTCTTATTCCATCTCTTTATTTTCTCTCTCTCTCTCTATCTCTCGCTGTCCCTCTCCAGCTTTCCCTGATTTTCCAGGGAGGCCTTAGCAATGGAGGTGCTACAATGTGACGGCTGTGATTTCCGTGCAGACTCCTATGATGAGCTGAAGGCGCACATACAGGATGTTCACACTGCCTTCTTGCAGCCCACGGAGGTTGGGGATGGGTCACCGCAGCAGTCAAGGTCCAATTCCTTAAATTCCCTCAGTCACACAGAGGAAGATGAGGAGGACCTCACGAATAACGAATATGAGTTGCCACACAAGGAAGCAGGTGCCTCTTAATGCTGTGCTTTATTGCATGTCACATATGAAATCAATGTTTACCTGTAAAAATGATTTTTGATGACCTCGTCATTGTTGTGTATTTTTATTTTTGTGATTGCGCAGCATGCAGTAGCAAATTCAATCACTCTAGAATAGATGACATTTCTCATAATGTGGCCTTTTATGGCACCCACATAAAGTTTCGTGGGAGAATTTTTACCCGCAAGCAAATATGAAAATAAATAAATGTTGTTCTCTGTTTATGTTTTCAGGCATCAACTCCTTTGACTCAGACTCGGGGCATTTGTCAAGTTCAAACCAAACAATATACAACCAGTCCAGCAAGACAACAAACACATTTTTCCAGTGCAAGTTCTGTGTTCGCTACTTCAGATCAAAATCCCTGCTTGATGAGCACACTAGGAAGGTTCATGGCATCGCAGGAGGAGCTTCTCCAAGTGATGGCGTTTCACACAATGCTGCCAAGCAGTCAGCCTTCAGTGTTAAAATGCGTGATGGTGTAGAGAAGGTATACTCCTGTCAGTATTGCACATACAAGTCTCCTCGCAGAGCCCGGATCCTCAAACATCAGAGGATGTATCACAAAGACAATTTGTTGGGAAATTCAGATTCTCCTGCCGAAGCAGAAGCTGAAACAGGGTCTCTAGATATGGACTCTGATGCCTTGTCTTCAGAAGAACAGTGTGAGACTCCAGATGTCCTTACAGAACGTAGTGTCCTTGAATCCATGATCAAACCCCAAACCAGAGATGGTTTCAGCTGTGAGTGGTGTGGTTTTCAGACCTTGCAAAGACAACGGTTATGTGATCACATGATGAAGAAGCATCGCAACATGGTTAAGATCATGGTATCATTGCAAAAGCCCAAAGCAGAAGGAAGTGCAAGGTCTTCCAAATCTGCTTCTCCTTTATCACCACGAAGTACTCCAACGTCCAACTTATTATCTAATGATTTAGGTGGAAATGAAGGATTCTTAACAAACATCTCATCTTTGAAAGGGACTCCATCGCTAAAGTCCACAACAGGGATGCCAAATTTTCAGTATACTCAAATCACAACGAAAGTACCCAACAGCACAGGGTCTTCCATACTGTCAGAGAGATCAACTTTTGCAACGTCCGACATATCCAACTCAGCAGTAGACTTGGAAACCAGCATTCTGAATGACTCAAGAAGCAGCTCTGATGGTGAACTCTGTGACATGGATGATCCTAATTACACTGGCCCATTGTCAGCTGGGGATTCAACTAAGCTGCTTCTGTCAGAGGAGGATAATAAATTGTTGGAGACTAAAGGGATTCCAATCAGAAGACATCTGAATATGTTTCAGTGCCCCTTCTGCTCCTTTTTGACAACGCATCGCAGGAGCATTTCTCGCCATATAGAGAACATCCACTTATCTGGCAAAACCACATTGTACAAGTGTGATGAGTGTCCGTTTCTTTGCACCAGTCCTCTAAAACTTGGAACACACAAGCAGTGTCATGGTGGTTCTTCGTCTGAATGGGACACCATGGACCTAACCAATGAAAGCCACGATGGCCAAAATGAAGACTCAGTCAATGGAGGGAATGGCAGCTCTAAAATGAATGGGAAGAAGCCCACTGCTGTAGAAGAGCAGCAAAATTCTCATCATTGCGCTCTCTGCAACTTTTCCACAACAACTCTTAAAGGCTTACGTGTCCACCAGCAACATAAGCACTCATACTGTGATGAGATTCAAGCTACAAGTCAAGAGGGCTCATCAAACGAGCAGCAGGACTCTGAGTCTGAATCATACAGCTCATTAAACTTTGTGCAAAAAACTCAAACATCAATCCTTGGATTTTCATCCAGAAAGCACCTTATTGGGAAGACAGCCAGGAAGTCTATCAATGACTTGCCTCTGGATCTGTCACCTGTCAAGAAGCGAACAAGAATTGACGAAATAGCAAATAACCTTCAGAGTAAGATCAGTCAGAGTCAACAGCATGAGGACGTAATAAACCTTGAGGAGATGGAGGATGACGAAGAAGAAAATGAAAACCACATTGATGAGAAAAAGGACAGAGAGAATTCTGAAATTCAAAGTCAGCGTTTCACCTATAATACACAGCGTCTGTACATTAGGAAGTCTGGTGGTGCTCAGTCAGAGCGTGGTGTTGGCAAGAGGAAGCGTAGCCTGCAGCCCAAATTAACCTCAAGAAACATTCCAATCCAAGTTACTGTCTCTGACGATGAGGACAACAATTTCAGTCTGTCCCTAGAGTGTAAAGATATCCAAGATCAAAGTGGTTTAGACAACAGGGAGACATATCAAGAGAGCATTGACTACACCGATGATCCTGGCAACCTTTTCTATTGCAAGCACTGTGAATACCAGAACAAGTCTGCCCGCAGTGTTAGCACTCATTACCAGCGAATGCATCCTTACATTAAGTTTAGCTTTAGATACATTCTTGATCCTGAGGATCAGAGTGCCGTCTTCCGTTGTCTAGAGTGTTTCGTAGAATACAACAGCTTCAGTGACTTACACCAGCACTACATGGATCACCATCCTGAAGCAAGCAATGTTCTCAACTTTAACCAGCCCGATTTGGTGTACACGTGTCGTTTCTGTTCATACACCAGCCCAAATGTGAGAAGCCTGATGCCTCATTACCAAAGAATGCACCCTTCAGTAAAAATCAACAATGCCATGATTTTCTCGAGCTACGTGGTTGATCAGCCTCAGAAGGGATCAGCAGAGTCACAAACACTGAGAGAAATCTTAAATTCGGGGCCCAAGAGCTTCACAACCTCTGCCTCAAGATCTTCATCAAGTCCATCCCTCAAAAATATGTGCAAGACACCTGACTCGGGTGTGGACTCTGAAGTCTTTAGGGAGACTCTCGATGGTAACGTTGTAGTTTACGACTGTGACTTGTGTTCCTTTGCAAGCCCCAACATGCATTCAGTATTGGTTCACTATCAGAAGAAGCACCCTGAACAGAAGGCATCATACTTTCGCATACAGAAAACAATGCGGGTCATATCAGTAGACAGAGCGCAATCGTCAACCAACTCAACTTTTAACTTGTCTAGTACCCCTAAGTCGTCCAATGTTGCTTTGTCCTTGGGTGTGGACGAGGAGGTCTTCTACTGTAAGCACTGTGTTTATAACAATCGATCTGTGGTGGGTGTTCTTGTCCATTATCAAAAGCGGCACCCAGAAATTAAAGTAACGGCAAAATACATAAAGCATGCTCCTCCTACGCCTGGGCTGATGAAGTTGATGGAAGAGCTGCAGATTGCACCACCTAAACATTTCATGAAGCAGTTCAGTGCCAATTCAGTTGATGGATTGAACAATGTGCACCCAAAAGGAGCAGCAGACAAAGGAGAAGGTGAGATGCTCTTTTTCTGTCAGCACTGCGACTATGGGAACCGAACTGTGAAAGGCGTATTGATCCATTACCAGAAAAAGCACAGAGATGTAAAGGCAAATGCAGATCTGGTTCGGAGGCACACTGCTGTGGTTCGCAGTCAGAGAGAAAGGGCTCAGATGAACCAAACAGGAAGCTCCACGTCCACTGCAACCTCAACAACTGACACAGAAAAACCTAGAGTGCTTCGGTCTTTAAAGTGCAGGCATTGTGCCTACACATCTCCTTATGTGTATGCCTTGAAAAAGCATCTGAAGAAGGATCATCCTACTGTGAAGGCCACGGCCATGACCATTCTACACTGGGCCTATCAAGACGGTATCTTGGAGGCTGGTTATCACTGTGAGTGGTGCATCTATTCCCATGCCGAACCCAGCGGGTTGCTCATGCATTACCAAAGACGACACCCAGAGCACAATGTTGATTACGCATACATGGCAAGTAAATTGTGGGCTGGTCCTGATACATCCATCTCCAGACAACTGGGGAACTCTGAAGCAAAACATTACCAATGCAGAGATTGTGCCTTTGAGGCTTGTTCCATCTGGGACATTACCAGCCATTACCAAGCTGTTCATCCATGGGCTGTCAAGGGAGATGAGTCGGTTCTCCTTGACATCATCAAAGGAAATCCAACAGCAGAAAAGCTGCTCCCCCAGATCGGAAAGGGAAGTGTTCCAATGCCCAGTCCATTTAACAGCCACCAGGCTGATGAGGTTACTGTGGATATCGGCAAGTCAGGACCTGAACGTCAGAGCCTTCTTTCTTTCTCCACCACCTCCTTGATATCAAACAATCCATACCAGTGCACTGTGTGTCTGTCTGAGTACAACAGTCTTCATGGTCTTTTAACCCACTATGGTAAAAAACACCCAGGCATGAAAGTGAAGGCTGCGGACTTTGCACAGGAAGCAGACATTAACCCTAGTTCAGTTTACAAGTGCCGACACTGTCCATATGTGAACTCACGCATCCATGGGGTTCTCACGCATTACCAGAAGCGGCATCCACTGGTCAAAGTCACAGCTGAAGACTTTGCAGATGATATAGAGCAGGTGAAAGACTTGGTGAATGAAGGAGACGAGCGATCCAAGAATCAAAGACAGGGGTATGGTGCTTACAGGTGCAAGATGTGTCCTTACACTCACGGCACGCTTGAAAAACTGAAGATACATTATGAGAAATATCACAATCAGTCAGTTACAGACATGTTCATGCCAACCAATATGCAATCTCCATCTAACAAAGAGGACTCTGTGGCTGAGTGCAGTACTACAAGTGTTACGGAGGTCTCTGAAGTCTGTGACTTTGATCTTACCCTCTCAGAATTTGTGAAGGGAGAGAAGCACACTGTGTTCAAATGCCAGCTTTGCAAGTACTTCTGCTCCACCAGAAAAGGTATCGCCCGACACTACCGTATCAAGCACAACAACGTCCGAGCACAGCCAGAAGGCAAAAACAATGTCTTCAAATGTGCCCTTTGCTCCTACACCAATCCCATTCGCAAAGGCCTGGCTGCTCACTACCAGAAACGACACGACATTGATGCATACTACACTCACTGCCTGGCTGCGTCAAAGACTTTGGGAGAGAAGCCGAGCAAAGTAATGGTGCCCTTGGCCTCCGAAGATGATGGGCCCACGATGAGCGATGAGCTGAGGGAGGCAGTGGACCGAAGGAAGTGCTCGCTGTGCTCCTTTCAGGCATTCAGCAGGAAAAGCATCGTCTCACACTACATCAAGCGCCATCCAGGAGTTTTTCCTAAAAGGCAGCACTCCAGCAAGCTGGGGCGTTACTTCACTGTGATTTACCCCAGGGAGCCAGAGAAATCGGCTGTCGCAGAGGACGTTGAACTCGTGGAGGTAAAATCGGAAGCTGAGCAGGAGAACGACGTGGACTGGTTACCTTTCAAGTGTCTAAAATGCTTCAGGCTATCCTTTAGCTCAGCAGACCTGCTTGTAAACCATTACAACAGCCATCACGGCACAGAGCTGAAACGGGATTTCGTCACCATACAGAGTCCAGTGGAGGACAACGCTGAACTCTACCAGTGTGCTCACTGTGAATTCAAATTCCTGACCCTTCCCGAACTCAGCAACCACCTAACAGACCACAATGAAGAGTTTGAGAAGAGGGTTATCCGTCAAGATAAGAGGAAGCATCTTCAGAGTAAGCAAAAGATCACCGGGCCAACTGAGACAACTAAAGAAAACAAGGTGAGCTACTTGAAAATTTCCTGTCATTCATAACTAGATACCGTTTTGCACTCCTTTCTGTGGACTTTCACTTCCAATGTAGCATGAATCAAAACCAGTGTGAACTGCAGAATAATGCCCTACTGAAGTAGAGGCTCCTCTGTAGAGGATGTGTACTTGTACCATGTAATTTGACAGGGGGTGTCTTTTGCACGCACCTGTACCTTAACAGGCACATTCCAGAACCGAAAGGGGGGCTTTGGACAAGGCTAATCAAATGAATTGTGAAATGTAATTATAGTAGCTTCCTCTTAAATGGTCTTGACATTAATGTTACTTGCTAAGCCTTTGTAAGTGGTTAAGTGGACTATCTCTGATTGCATCTTGTGTTTAGCATTCATTAGTTATCAAAGGTTTTTGATGACCGAATCAGGAATAACATAGAAGTGACTATTTAAGTCCCATCTGCATTTGTTCTGAAAAACGGCTGCACCCAGTAGATACTAATGGCACAAATTATGTTAGCTTCATTTAATTCGCAGCACTTTACTAAATCTTAACCAAGGCCGTGGCGTGTTGTTTCCTCATTGGTCTTTTAGATGGATGCTCAAGCTGATAAGGCTCCGATCGGCTACAGATGCAACTTCTGCGTGGAGGTGCACTCGACCCTTCGAGCCATCTGCAACCATCTAAGGAAGCATGTTCAGTATGGGGAAGTTAAAGAGGGCCATGTGAAGGTGAGGTGATCCTGTACATGTCAAACTGTAGACATATCCTTCATCTGCCAGACAGGGACCATTACAATTAAAGTAGTTTAGCCCGAAGTTGAGCCTAATCTGCATTTTTAGCTCTTTGAAGATGATTACCTGCTCCTTTACATAACAACCTCATCCATTAGCGGCAGCAGTCATAGCTGCTTCTTGTCCGATCTGGCCCAAAGCTTTCGTTTTTGTGCTTGCCGATCCTACCTTAATGCAGTAACAGTATGTCATAACAACCATTTGGAGGCCATTTCAGCCTCTCTGCGCTGAGCCTCCTCCTCAGTTGTCTCTCGCTTTTATTTGGATGGTTAAACGGCCGTATTCAATTAAAAGTGAATCCTCTGGAGTGTTACATTAGGGCCAATGATATATATAGAGAGAACACAACATCACATTAGTCGTGCTGGGTTCGTGTGTGCAAATGTGAATGCGATTGTGAGGAAAAACCTTGAACTCTGAGAGAAGTTTTTGTGACCTTGTCCTTTGGGTCCTGTTTTCGTACCACACGCATGGATCAATGGATTCGTTTTTTCTCCCCTACTTATTCCTCTAGCCGTTTTTGGTGGACATCCATGAAAAGAAACCAGTACAACCACAGTTCACAAAGACCTTAAGATCAGCCTGAGCTGCATTACCAGAGGTGACCGCTTTTCATTCAGGTGATTTTTAATCAGCCATTTAAAAAAGAGTTAGCTGATTCCATTACCTTCCCTGTCATTTTTGCAAGGATTTAGAGAACCCTGAATGCAGTAGTTTTAATCAGTGCAACCTCCTCTCTTTATATTCCCTATCCTGAGCCAATGCTGTGGTCTGATTGCTTTTGTGTGAAACGTAATGGATTTCTCAACTGCCCACAAACTCACCTTACCCCACTATTTTCTACTTTTTGCGGGGACAGGCTTTACTTTATTGACCCACATCTTTTTAAATAAAGTTTCTCTGCAGAGAAGTCCATTCAGTGTCTTGCTTCCAGTTTTGTTTATTACTCCTGTCCAGTCTCAGCAGACACTGTGTCAGCCCCCACCCCACCCCCCATCTCGTTTTAGGAGAAAACAAGTGAGGTAGTCCTGGTCTGTAGCCCGGACAGGAAAGAAAGCTTGGCTTTCAGGGCAGCGGTAAACGACTGAGCTATTAGTATTCTAGTGGGCGCTGGCTGGGCGCTGAGGATTTAGCGCTTCGTCCCATCACGGAATAGCCAAGCGAGGCTCAGCTGCTGCACACTAGAGGGCAGCGATGAGGAAGAGAGGGATACCACCACAATAATGAATGGGATGCCATGGTGTTAACCCCTAACCTTTCTAGCTCTCCTGCGGTATTTGCGCCCTTAACAGAATCATATAAAAAAAATCTATGACAAAAACTCAGGAAACCCAAAAAGGCTTGTTTTTACAGTTTCTCGGAATGAACAAATAGTACCATTCTTGGTATGTTTTTAATTTGTTCAAAAGTTATTTGTGACACCACAGGCTCATTTTGCAGAAAGAATAAACCTGCTGTACATTTTTCGCTCAAAAATGTGCAAACTTGAAGTTGTAGAGAAAGAAAGGAATTGTTAATATAATTAATAAATAAACTCTGTTATTAAATTGTGTAGGCAATTATGTAGTAGCAAGTATGGAAAGTCAACCAAATGTATAGTACATTTTACGTATCTCAAGAATTCTAATGGTTAATATCTTTGGCAGCCTGTCACTTAATTTGACTTAGTTTTGACACTTTTTATTATTTTTTTTACATTTTTTCATTTATTCATAGGTAGGTTACACAATACGTAATGTATTATTGATACTTTGTCCTGATATTTATATGACAGAAGGCTGCAATATGCAAATAAGCCTTTCCAGATATGGACAGTATGGATAGGACATATTAATCGCATATGTTGGTATGGACCCTTTAATATATTAAATGGTATCTCATTGCAATACATAGTAGTATAATCACAACACTAATATTTTGTCCCTATTGTGCAGCCAAATACATAATGCTTTCTATTTATGGACAATTAAGAATTAAAGGGGAATGTCAGAAATGCTAATGCTCAGTTGGCAGAAATGCTAATGTTAAGTGTTAGTAGTTAATAGTGATCTGAACTGCACACATTTGTGCTTGAGTAAATCTGTCTGAGATGTTTAGACACTATACATGCCACGTTAAACAACAGAACCAGTTTACCGGCTCTTTATTGTGGTCACACAGGTTTGTGGGTGTGGTTTAGCGCACTGTTTGTAAACACCAGCCGTGAAATTGTCGCCTGTAGTGCCGTTTTGTTCATTTTTTCATAG
Organism: Clupeocharax schoutedeni; assembly: GCA_037974565.1. Taxonomy (NCBI): domain Eukaryota; kingdom Metazoa; phylum Chordata; class Actinopteri; order Characiformes; family Alestidae; genus Clupeocharax; species Clupeocharax schoutedeni. The sequence continues at coordinate 1,303,649 of JBBPDH010000022.1, forward strand.
CTCACAGTGAGCCATACTGTGTCTTGAACCACAACCACAAGTTTGATCTACCTTAGTGAAGTGCTGAATGTGGTTTGAACAGAGGGAGTGAATGAGGTTTTGAGGATTCAGTTTTGCAGAACTGTTGGGGTGACTATTGAGTTCTAGTGTTGGTTAGCAATGTGCTCACAGCTCACGGCCGAGCAATATCTGGTCACTGAAAATGTCTTGGCTGAACGACTACATCTGGAATGAGAGGAAAAATTTACTTTAGGTATTTGGTAAGGATGCACCGATCGATCTGCCACTGATCAGAAACGGCCGATATTTGGCCTGAACACTCTCACGTATTGCCGATTTAAAATGGAGCTTGCGCATGCGCTTTACTTGCAGCACAGACGCGCGCATTCAGGCTGAGTTCATGTGAACGGAGGCGTTTCTCCATGAGTGCCCGCCATTCAAATCTGCTCAACAGCGATTGGTTGCCGCTGCTGCGCTCCCAGCGTGGAAGACACGCCTACTACCAAACATCAACAAAACGTGTCTGTAAATGAAGCCTCATGGGACTTTCAGACTCTCACCCTCTCTCACCCTCTCCCTCCCTCTCAAAATAAACTTTTTTTGTTCTATTTGTGGCATTTTGTCAATATATGTTGCTAAGACAAAAAAGTGCTTGTTATTGTTTGTTCACTCACTGCACCTTTGAAAGCAGATGTTAAACTTTAGTTGTATTATATTGAGCTTTA